>JAMPIT010000649.1:0-43380 GCA_026261815.1 Monarcha castaneiventris obscurior | reverse complement strand
CTAATATTTATCTCACAGAAAGGACATCAGAGGGGCTAATGCCCAATGTAACCTTAAAACCACTGCACTAATTGGTGTTTCTGCCCGGTTGTGAACCAAACCCGCTACATACTGATAACCTTGCCAGTGAATTTTTAAGCAATCTTAAACACTCGTTCATAACAAGCCTTGGGAGCATGAGGTACAGGGCTGACTTTGGAAAGCAGGAGTCACTCTAAAGTGAAGAGTTTAATTGTCCATTTTATTGTTTTACTATTTCTTTCACTCGAATAAGCCAAGCCAAGCTTTTCCTAGAGGCAGAATGTGTGTGGAATGCACTACGGTATTATCCCTTAGCTGTGGGCTGAATGGTGCCCAGGCTGCAGTACAGATCTGAGAAATCCTTGTCACCTGTTCAATAACCTCACAGTCCATTCCTCCTTCTGTAAACAAGGTGCAAACAACACTCGCTGGACTGCTGTCCTGGGTAAATACACATACAGATGCCTTTTCCAAAGCAGTGCATCTTTCCCCACTGAAATACACATCTTCTTCTTACCTATCAAATTGTGATTGAAGACACCTCTGAGCCAGATCTGTCTGAGATTGCAAAGGAGCAATGCCTTGGGATTTGGGCACACTTCTCTTTGTTCCTTTGCTCAGGCCTTTTGTGAGCACAGAATACATCTAGGTAGAAAACTTAAGACTACACAGGATCTTTTGGGTCGTTGCCCCCCAGACATGTTAATAGGTTGCCCCTTTGTAATGCCAAATACCAAGCAGCAGCACAAATGACACAAAGGAAACAGAGCAAATGAGGAAGAGGAGGGACCGAGTGAGAAAGGAATATGGTGAGACAGTGACAGGTTGAGTGAGCTGCACTCTGACAACCTCTAGGCTAGCAGGTCCTGGTCTCACATTCTCTGCTTGGTTTTTTTTAATGATTTTATTTAAAACAAAACAAAATTACATATATACAATTGAAATATAAATAGAAATATGAATATATACAATTGGAACTATATCATCAAAATGTAAAAGATAAAATATCAAACCTACATCTAAATATTAGAACATATCTACATCTGTAACTATAAAGCCTAAGACGTAAATCCAAATCTTCAAGCATTCTTCAGACAGGCAGCACCTTCTTCCTGAGCTTGGAGGAAAGAGAGCTCTTCTTGACAGGAGGCAAGGCCTTTGTTGGGAAGGGAATATAGGAAGTGTCCAGGGAAAAATTCTTGATAAGACTGTAGCCAGTAAGTCTGCAAAGTGGAGACACAAAAGGTAAGAGAGGACACAATGCAAACCTAAGACATCTGAAGCCACATTATTTCATTGGAGATAATTCCTGGAAACTTCTAAAGAGCTGCCCAGTGAAACATGCTCCTGCCAGCAGCCCCTTGAGGCAGGCCAGGGGCACACCCTGACCCACTTGCACAGAGCCAGCACAGGAACAGCCTGGCCTCTGGGCTGCCCTGGGACAGCAGGGAGCCCAGAGGCCTGTGCTTCCCAGGAATGGGGCAGCTGCACAGGCACCCTCCTGCCCCTCTCCCTGCCCCACAGCTGAGCAGCCCTACAGCTCCACGGGGCACTGGCAGCAGCACAGCTCATTGCAGGAGCACATGCAGGGCACAAGTGTGTCCCTGGGAATGTGCCCAGGCTCTCGAGGCTGGCACAAGAGCCTTCCTCCCGCCAGAGAGCGGCCCAGCTCCCGCCTTACCTCTTTGTGAGCCTGAGCCATGCTCGGCCTTCACCTTGTCCTCAGTCAGAAGTCGCTTCAGGCCCCCACATGCCATGACTAGGAAGGGGGATGGAGAGAGCGGGGGCAGGTTCACACCCTTCCTTAGTAACTTGTCATTTTTGGCACAGCTAAAACGTCACATCCGGAGGTGTCCAACTCAGCAATTTGTCAGCTCCCTGGAGGTCATCAAGCCTTCACCAGCCCAAAATGTTGGCGAGGTTTTCCCGCACATGGGGAGGCTGGCTGGCAGCATGCTGCCTCAGCTTGGCGCCCATCGCCTCGCAGAGGGCGGAGGCGAGCTTGGTGACCACGGTGCGGACGTTGGCGCTTTGGACAGGCAGCGCCTTGTTCCCCAGGAAGGACCAGAGCACGGGCAGGGCGTAGCGCTGGACGACTTCGGGGCTCCTGGGATAAACCCATGCCACGAGCTCTGCCGGAAGAGAGACACAAACTTCTTAGCCACCGGCCTTAATGCAATCAAGGATCTACCTCTCCTTTTGCTTCTTGGAAGCCTCTCTGGCTAAGATCAGCGAAATAACACAGAGAGCCCCATGATCCAGAAACGGGCAAAGCCCCTGATCATCCCCAAAACAGAACCACCAAGCCCTCAGGACTAATTTCG
Source organism: Monarcha castaneiventris obscurior (assembly GCA_026261815.1). Lineage (NCBI taxonomy): Eukaryota > Metazoa > Chordata > Aves > Passeriformes > Monarchidae > Monarcha > Monarcha castaneiventris. The sequence goes on along the minus strand of JAMPIT010000649.1, from coordinate 41,035 downwards.
CTAAACAGAGCCTTGTGCCTGTGGCAGACTTTGTACCTTTACTAAATCCTTTCACAATCTGTTTCTGCACGAACAATGACTGAAATGCCAAATTGCTGTTCATTTCCATTTGGAAGTTGTCTAAACCCACACTGAAGATTTTGAAATGCACCGTAGAGAGGCAGTTGAGAGATTTCTAATCAAAGGGATGATTCCATTTTTGTGACCTTTGATGTCAAGTGCCAAAAGTCTAATCTGGCTCTTCCCTTTGCTCAGTGGCACACAGCAAAGGGCAGTATTAGAGCACACTTGAAAACTCCAGCTGCTTGACAGCGGGATTTGAAACATCAGTGACTAGCTGGTGTCTTTGGCAGAAGGCTTTTGTGGCTTCTAAGAAACAGCTGTTTCAAAGCTCAGGTTGTCTTCGATAATTACCCAGACCCCGTTGCCGTGGCATTGGAGCATCTCCAGATTTTAATGGCATTTCCCCTCCCAATGTTAATGGCATTTTTTCTTACAATGTACACTGAAATAGGGGAATAGAGAAAGAAAAATGCTACACGGGATGGAAAGTTAACCAAAACACAAGTGTTCTCTCACATTGTCTCTGAGGCCTGCTCTCTGCTCATTTTCTGAACTGACCTTTATCAAACACAGACAAAAATTTACTGCCAACAGGCTCCTTGCATGGCAGATTTGGCTGAGAGATCAAAATGGTCTGGAGACCATTCTTATTTTCTGATTGGGCAAAATGTTATGTAGTAGCCATTTATTATTCTGTGGTGGAAGAGACTTCATTTTCTCTATGCTGTTAATGCACCAGCAGTCATCCACATTTACATACCTCCTGAAAGTACCTAAAACCAATTCTGCTAGGCAGGAAAAGGGTTATGGTACCCATTTTGAAATGGGAGTTCATTTGAGTTTACATGCAATTAGAGACATCGGTCACTATGCAACTTGCGAAGAGAAAGAGCTGTCTGTTCCCACTAAATCTCAGAGAGAACATCTGCTCTTTCTAAAGTAGTCCTAATTCACGTTTAATTCCTTTATTTGAAAAAGAGATTCAAATAACTGCAAAACTAAATTCCCTATTCCTGGAGATCTACTTTATTCAAATGCTCTTTAAAGGGCCTTTGACACTCCCAATGGCTGAACGGGCCCTTTTGGGATTCATAATGAAGACACAAAGTGTATTACACCTTGCATTTAAAGATGCTGGCATAATTAGCAGTGGATTTAGCCCCAGTTAAAGCAAGGCTATAAATCATCTTCTCTAGTATATATTGAGATGATCATTTTTCCATTCTTTGGCTACTGCTGACATAGCAAGCTCCTCTGAGCAATCAATTACCAGCTGCATTTGGAGCATTTTGGACAGTGCTGACATAGGAAGACCCTGAAATTGCACGCCCTGAAATGCTCAGTCCAAAGCCACTTGGACAGCACAGGCAGGGAGCCTCAGCACTCTGCTTCTGCCCCTCTGCCCCCAAAGGCTGCCTTGCACAAAATCCCTGCCTCTAATGTGTGTGCTGAGTTTTGACCTAAGCTGTGACCCCCAGGCACTGCAGGGTTCTGCCTCAAAACTTTCCAAGAGCAAAAGAAGAATTCTGTGAGGACAAAACAAACTGATCCCCTGAAACAGCATTTGCCACCATTTTCCCTAAAGGATCACAGATGTCCCTGAGCTTCCAAGACAGGAGACAGCTGGGATATTTTTAGCCCCTCCCTTTCCTGGAGGCGGCTTCTGAGATGCCCCAGTGAGAGCTCAGCCCCGAGGCCGAGCGCCGCCCCCATCTCAGATGCTGCACACCTGGGCAGCAGCCAGGGAAAACCTGCCCAATGCACCTTCCATGGGTATTGGGCAGGAGGGACAAGCTCAGCTCCTCCTGATTTGAGGAGCCACTCTACTGTCTATTCACTGGCATTCCCTGTGATTACTGCCTCGGAAGACCTCTTGGCTTAGAAGGGGAGGCCATACCTGAGAGATGCTCCGTGACATCCAGCAGAGCTTGGCCATTCAGTTCACTTCTTCGGTGGCTGAACTCTTTCATCAGTGATACTTTATCTACAAGAGAAACACACGTTTCTGCTCTCTCTTGTGAGGTCAAAAGAGAAAGGCCAGTGAGGAGGGAAAGGGCAGAGGCAACTACATTTTATAAAATCAAGGAAATTCCTGCCGATTTTTGAATCCTTTTCTTCTTGCCTTCCAGCCTACTTGGGAGGATTTTAAATTCACAAAAGAAAAGCCATTTGTAAATCCAAAGTTGTCTGCTGCACCAGGAGCTATGTTAAACATTTCACACCAAGGACCTCAAGAGTTCAATCCTACATATGCAGTGAAAAGGTTTTGCATCCCAGAGCTTTGCAGAAGTGATCTTCTCCCTCCCCTATGGAAAAGGCTCCAAAATTCACTCATCCATTCCCACTTGAAGGATAAGCTGTTTTTAAATCGTCAAGTTACCTGTTGGGATCTAGGGACAAGACTCCAAGTTACTCATACAAGAGATATTACTGCTCAGTGCCTCAGTATCCTGTGGGTTTCTGTAACATGTGTGAAATCAGATCTTGGCAGAGAGACTGGAAAATGAAAGGATTTCCCAACACTTGACCATCAGATGTATTTTAGTTTTTCTTGTGCTGTCTGTTACGGTTTTGGGGTCTTGTTTGAATTTAGACACTGTTGCCTGCCTTGGCGTTCAAGCCTCAAGTCCTGCCACTCTAATATGCCAAGCCAGACTTTTCCTGGAGACAGAACATGTGTGGGATGAGCTGTGGTCCCTCGCAGGATCACCAGGGCTGGCAGTGACAAAGCAGGCAATCTGCTTCATTGTGAACCACTACAGAGCTACATCCCACTGTGGGTTTAAGTAGCAGGGTGTTATTAAGAGCTCCTTTCCTGCATGAGATACAAAATGGAGGTCCCAAATGATCTTCATGCAAGCATGCAGTAAAGAACTGATCCTGCTGTCCTAACGGAGCTAATGCCTGTAATGTGGAGCCTTCCAGGAGGCTGCTCTGCAGAGGTTCTGATGCACCCGTGTCCCTTCATGCCAACAGCAAAGCTATTCATTTGGGAAGTCAAATGGGGCCCAAGCAAACACCAAAAATCCCTTTGGCCCTGAATTCTAGCAAAGCTGTAGTCCAGCACTTCCCCTTCAGACAAGCAGCACAGAGCCAAGGGCCCCTGGGACGCTGGGGAAATGCTGGTGCCCATTGAAGCCTGTTGGGGCCTGGTGCGTAAGGACTGCACCTGCACGGCTCCTGGTGGATGTCAGCTGGAGCTTTCCACAGACAGCAGCAGCTCTCAGGGCACTCGGCGCTCTCTGGACTCGCAGAGGCAGAGACACAGTTGAGGAGAGTCCATGTCAGGGCTCAGCCTTACCTAAATGAGCCATGGATTCTTCCAGCGCTTTCACAGCTGCGGCATAAACCCCGGGGTCCTTTGAGTTTAGGTTGTTTGTTATTCCTTCAACCAAACGGATGATCACCGGGTTTAAGCCACCTTTCAGGATGCCTATGATTTCAGCCAGCACTTCCAGCGCCTTCTGCTTCACTCTCTTGTGCGAATCATCAAGTCTTGGGACAAAATAATCAAAAATCTGTGAAGAGAACAAACAACATGAAAGCTGGATTAAAATGTCCTTGTTTGAGGAAGGGATGTAGAAATGAGCACTCAGCAATGTAAAACATGAAATTATCCTTTTTGTCAGGTCAGTACTTGCGTGCACAATTTCACTGTTTTCCTATGGGCCCCTCACAGGAATGGTTGCACAACCTCATGTGGGTTGAAAGATTTTCATATCTTTTTAAGAGGTTTGGGTGAGGACAGAATAGTTCCTATGGTGTTTCTCTCCACATTTAAGTCATTAAATTAATCCCATTTATTGATGCAAAACAGTATCTTTGCTTTAGAAGTATGGAACCAGATATTTACAATGCCCATTTTTCTGCACAGTTGCCTCAATTTCTGAGGGCAATTATGATTTTGCCAAGACTGTGGCTGGAGGAGATCCAAGTTTTCTTTCGTCTGTCTCAGAACCTGTGTCTGGAGAAGTGCAGGGCCCTGATCAACTCTTCCAGGATCCACACCATTTGTCTACCTAGCAGGTAGACTTCTGAAATTTAATGTGCTGTACAGCTCTCATTAGAGCAGGTTCAGTCCCTTGACAGCCACATTATCAGGCACCATTTTCTGGAAAAAGGGAAAAAGCAGCTACTGGGAGGAGAAGGAGGATATCTGTCCTTAGCTATTTTCCTCCTTTTCCAAAGAGAAAAAAAGACTCCCCAAGAAGGGTGAGCACTGTCTTTACCAAAAGGAATAGGGACGACGATGGAAACGAGTAGCCAGAGCTGTGCCTGTGCAAGACAAGATGGAGTTTACAGAAGTATCCTTTTAAAAAATTTGGTTGAAACCAGCCCAGCCTGATACTTCTCTTCCCCATCCAAGCCCATTTTTTGTCTAGAGAAAATTTGCCAGGCTTTCAGTGGCTGGATTCCCTTCACTTAACCCAGCTGGGAGTAGGAGACAGCAGAAGTTACAGCAGCAGAAAATTCTGTCCTCATCTGATGAACAGCATCAATAGGCCCCTGCCAGACAAATACATCTGGACTGAAATTACTTGTCCTGAAGCGTGGACCTGAATTAAATATTTCTGGGTAAGAGGGACCAGCCTGTCCCAAACAGCCATGATGTAGTGCCAAGACACACTGAATTAACTTTGCTGCTACAGGCTTGGGAAAGGAGCTAAAGGACAGGAGCAATGAAGACACCCTACATACTTGGACAATGTTGGTGGAGATGAGCTGGGGGCTGGTTTTGCACAGCTCTAGGAGGAGTGCCACTCCTTCCATCCGTGTCTTAAACTCCTTGGCTTCCAGGAGATTGTAAAGCTTCTGGAGCGGCTCCGTTTCTTCCACAGTCGGAGGTAACGTGACCCGGGCTTTTGGACGGTGTAGGAGGCGTCCACCAGAGGTAGACTTCCCCCTGGAAAATAAAACCAAATTAGGACCTGTTGGTGATCATACCTTCAGTTAATTGTGAGCAGAAAATCTTGAGGAGGTTTCCTAATGATGTGATTTCAAGCTGGAAAATCCTGATCTGATAAACAACATGGGCCTCATGGCAATCATTACAGGAGACAGTCTGCAGGCAACATTCTCACCAGTGCTTACTCAGGAAAACCAAGGATGAGACACATCTCATTTATCTTCAGACGACTTCCCAGGTACACATGTCACATTGCTTTGTGAGGAAACAGAGACACTACTTCCAAGTTTAAATGCCTCATCATATGGGAGGTGTGTGTCCTGTTCTAAGGAAACTCATCCCTCGGGAGAAGTGTCTCTACACCAGGCATGACAATTGGGAAAAGTAGCTCAGATGCATCTGAACAGATGAATAGGGGCATATCTGAAGGATCCAGAAAATCAGTAACAGGGATAAAAACAGAAGCCAGGCATCCCAGCACTACGCTCACATGATTGCTTCCCTAGAGACCAGATCCACAGCTTAACAAACCCACTGGGAACAATTCTCTTGGATCAACCTGTCTCTTCCATGAGCATGGGAAGATCCTGACTATGCTACTGAGGCATGTGGTCACTGTCCTGCCAGCGCTGAGCATGAGAGAGCTGAATAAATCCCCTCTGTTATCAGAGGAGAACAGGTACAAGGAGCTCTCCCACTGGCAGGAAGAGACAGCAAGGACCAAATTCCTATCTTAAATGCTGATTGCAGCACAGGGGGAAATAAACCAAACATGCTGTCCGTCAAGCAAACAGTATGAAGGACAGGAATATCAAGACACAACGTCCACATTGAGACACCTGTTGACCAAAGTTGCTCAGGAATTGGCTTGCTACTTACTACTCAAACTTGGTACTGTTTGAGGGTAAGAAAACCATGATTCAGGCAGGCCAAACCACATGCATGGGAAGTGCTATTTTGGGGAACTGCATCTTGCCTCTAGACTGGGACTTCTCATCAAAACAAACATCTGGAAAAGACTGCACTCAGAGGAAAAAAAGCCCTGCTTGAATTTACTTGTCCCAAGTGAGGCAGCAGAGACATGGCCCTCTCAAAGCCTCCACAGCACTGTCCTTGCCACTGCACTGGATCTTCTGAGCTGCAACCAATGGGTGTCTTTGTGTCACCCAATTCTTGTGGAAACCCCTCCAGAGAAGTTGTGTTCAGAGTAATGCAGAAGTAGACATTTTTTATCGTAGAGCATTTGTAGGGAAAGGAAACAATCTGTGGCACAGGTCGTCTCCACCAGAAAGACTTTCCTGAGGAAGAGACATGTAAAGCTTGTCATGTGCTTTGTCACATCTAACCAAAGGGCTCAGTACCGTTTACTAGAAGGCAATGTGGCCTGGGGCTTCTTCGAGCCATCCTTCCTCTCCTCCACAGGCTTCTTGACAGATGGGCGTTCAGCCTTCTGGGTTTCCATCCCCTACAAAGGCATAAAGAAACCCCATGGATCTTTAGAATGTCAAATAGGAAAGCACCCATTTAAACCACCATTTATAACCAGGATCACTGCTACCAAGGCTTAGGGGAACATTTCCTAACTTACAGAAGGAAACACGACAGAGATTCAGTGATGCCAACTCTTTCTTTTCAATAGCCCAAAGCAGGTTCCAGCTGCTACCACACTGAGCAGCAGTCTAAAATCCCAAATTCAGTACTCTTGAGCGTAAATGGGAGTAATGCAAACTGGTAGGCAACAAGTGTTCTTAAAGGAAGCTGTAGAAAAATGTGGACTCTTTGGAGGTTGGCCCATTGTGCTTGAAGTTGATTTGGTTCGATACTCACTCTCCCTGTTCCTGCACAAAGGCACACTCCCTTCCATAATGTAGATAAAAAGAATAAAAAACACCCCAAACAAACAAATGATTTTCCACTGGATGCTGCCGAATTCACCAAGCTTCTTCCAGCTCCACAGGGCATGACAGCAGGGCAGTATTCCCAGAAGATAGGCAGTAATTGTAAAAATTAGGACTGAGTTGGACATCTTTTGTATATTTGGAAATTTTCTTGGTACTACTACTCCCTGTGTCTTTTGCAAAGACTCTCTTATCTCCAGAAGCACTGTTCTCACTTAATTGCTTTACTGGGGCAGAGCAGGGATAGTGGAGTGGGGGGGTTGCTTAAATGTAAACCCATTTTCTCCTCTTTCCATTTCCTTTTGTTTGTGACCTATACTCAAAATATCCAATACCCATCTTTTTCCCTAATATTATCAGTTCCTTTGTGGCCTGCAGATGAACAGGCTGAGGAGCAACAGTTCATTGCCAGGAGCAAAATGATTCAGCAGAAGAGGAATGAGCTAAAGACAGATTAGGTATGTTTGATCTCATATTAGCAGTGGCAATACTTGCACAAAGGAGACATTTCTCCTGCCAAGCACTTACTTTCTTCTTAATTCTTGTCAGAATATCTTCCAGGTCATAGGTGGAAACAGATTGTTCCAAAAGCCTTTTAAATTTTTGATGATTCAGCATCATTTTCACCATCTCCTGTCCATAATGCCTAACACAACAAAGAAAGAAAGAAAAAAAGGTGAACAAACGAAAAGTGTTAACAGAATAAGCTGATACCTTAAACTCAGGAGCTGCCATACTTGCATGAGAAGGCATTACCTACTCAGCAAAGAGAGAGATTTACCTCCACTTGTCACTGCACAGTGCTGTCAGCTGAACACAAGAGGCAAGAGGAGAACATGGGGCAACAGAAAAATACAATTTCACTCTGAAACTGTGGGAGCGCTTCTGTGGCATTGAAGGATCCCAGGGAACAAGCGAAGCACCTGTGCTTTGTTGTCAGAGCTTATTAGCAGTGTCTTGCTGCCATTGCACAGTAATTTGCCTTTCTTTAACTAGCAGGGAAGCCAGGACCAAACACCTCATTCTTGCTTTGGATCATTCTATACCATATGTATGCACAGGGGCAGCTACTTGCTCGTGTCTTCTTGGCAGCTATTAATGGGAATTTAAGTATCAAAGTAAGGGGATTTGGGTGGTTTGTGTTATTTTGCCACTAGGAAACCAGGATTTTCTTCAAGAAGAAATTTGGAGGTCATTCAGCCACAGATAACAGCATTATGGAAATCTGCAGAAGAGGTTTAGAAAGACGGAATACATTGGCTAAAGACCCCTGGAGTATTTCTAGGAAAGTCTTAAGTTAATGAGAAATAGATGTATGGGATCCCTCAGTGATGAACATTAGCCAACACTTTGGCTTTGTGTGGTGCACCTAAGGCCAAACAAAACTGTTTGACCGGCTCCTCTGATGGCTCTTTTGATCTCAGGAAAGAATCATTCAGCTCCCAGGAAGTTGGCAATGCTCCTTCTTGCGGGACAACCTCAGGTTACCCAGCACAGTTACCTCAGGTTACCCAGACAAGCCAGGGCAGTGGTCACAGCACCAAGCCTGACAGAGCTCAAGAAGCATTTGGACAATGCTCTTGGGCACACGGAGTGACTGCAGTGGGCACACTGCAGTGACACACGGGTGTCCTGCACATGGCCAGGAGCTGGACTCGATGACCCTGATGGGTCCCTTCCAACTCAGCGTATTCCGTGACTCTGTGAACCTCATCCACAGTGAGGTAACTGAATATTTCCTTTAGCTTCCACTCTTTTGGGGCTTTACCCTTTAGAGCCAGACACCAAACAGTTTGCCTGCTTCGGAGGTGAAATGAAGATCATTACCTTGTGTCCCTGTGACAGTCCTGAGCAAGCGTCCCTGCCGCGTGCGCCAGCCTCTCAGCCCTGGGCGTTCCTGCGAGCTCCGTGACTCCAGTTTTCTCCACCAAGGACAGGAGGAGCTGGGCCGCACACTTCCGCACCTGGACGGGGCGGCTCCTGGGAAGAAGAGAGCCAACACTGGGGCACAGGGAGAAGGAGGGACAGCAGCGCAGGCCTTGGCCAGAGCATGCTCCCTGTCATTGCTGGGGGAAGGAGGCCTGGCTTCTCCCTGCAATTTGGGACACCCGTGGAAGGTTCTGTCCTCAGATAAACACAAAGTTAGCATTGTACAGAAGGACTGCCTGCAAGCAAGAGGGGGGAATTCAGTCTCCCTGCATGATCTGATATTCAATTTCTTTCCCCAAATTGATTCTGAGAACGAGGGAAATGAAAGACAACCCAGGCTGACCCACCAGAGGGCATTCACTACACAGACAGCTACAACAGGATTGAGGCAATTGTTTTTTGGAAAAAAACAAATGCAGGGAAACTCGCTGTGGGATGTGAAGTTGCACAATATCCAGCAATGCAGCCGGTTTCTTCTGTGAGACTTGGAAAAAGATACATCTGAACGTTTCACCCTTCTCCAAAGCTGAGGAAAGGGAAGCTGGCAGTCAGTTTAGCCAGGCTGTCCTGTCTAGCGAGTGTCTCTTGGGAACTCTCAGGCCCAGCACCAACACTTAAGGCAGCATCTGGTTCAGCTGTCCCATGGCAGTCAGCCTGTGAAAGTGCCTGTACAGTGATTCATCACCTCAAGGCCAACAGGAGACATCAGTTTGAACAGAAAGTAGGGCTCTAAGGCCAGGGTAGTCATACAAGACTCCTCATGGCAGGAGCTGCCCCTGCTGTGCAGGCTGTGCCACACCCAGCACATTCTCCCCCATGTGCTCCACGCCCCAGCAGGTACCCTCATTTCTTCTCAGGTTAATGCAAAATGAGGATGCATGGTTTTTCCCAGGGCCTCTGTGGTTAGGGCTGTGAAATATCAAAGAGCGCTCACAGCTGCAATTGCAATTGTCCCTCTTCCCACAAAACCACAAGGCTCTATCCTTAGCCTTTGCAGGCACTTTCACTTGCCCACCATTCACCACTTGTAGGCAACTCGCACAGGCTGGGAGAACTCCAGGAAGCAGCAGCAAGCTGAGTCAGGGGAGGTTCAGGTTGCATATCAGGAAAAAGCTTTTCACCCAGAGGGTGCTTGGGCACTGGAACAGGCTCCCCAGGGCAGTGGTCACAGCACCAAGCCTGAGAGAGTTCAGAAAGCGTTTGGACAACGCTCTCAGGCACATGGTGTGACCCTTGAGGTGTTCTGTGCAAGGCCAGGAGCTGGACTCAAGGATCCTGATGGGCCCCTTCCAACTAAGCGTATTCTACAGTTCTGTGATTCTGTGAACTAATGGGCTGCAGGAGGGCAGAAATAGGTGACAAGAGGAAAGAAGTGAGGTTGATCAGAGAATCAAGTCACTGAGTTCACAGAAGATGCAGGATACAGAACCCTTCCCTCCCACCATTCCCATTCTCTCTCTCATCCCTTCCCCCCCACACACAATAGAAGGTGAGGAATATCACTAGGAGAAGAGGAACCTACTGGACTCCACTGTCCATGAGAGCAGTCATTGCTCGCGCAGGAGTCACATTCTCCACCATGATTCCCAGGGTCTGACTGGCTGCTTCCTGAACAAACTCTGGGGAGTTCCACACCATCTGGAGAAGGACCCGAGCAACCTCATCCACCTCAGAGTCCATGTCCTTCTTCAAGGTCACAAAGAGCTCTCCAAGAGTGACGATTGCAGAGTAGGACACCTTTGAGCGGAGGTTGGTCACCTGGGAAGTCGTGAGGGGAAACATAAGAATCGCCTTGAAAAGAAAACCAGTTGCCTTATGCAAAACTCCCAGGAAATGACAGCACTTCCCGCTGTGTCCAGGGGAACATAAAAGCACAGTCAGAGCAGAAGAGCACAAGCACAGAAAGGCACTTGCTCTGGCACCAACTTGTGCTAGGCCTCAGGCCTAAAACGTATCATTTCACTTAAAGTGTTCTACTTAACTCGTCTATAATGTCCACTGCTTTGATTTTAGGCCCCTTTATTCAAAAAACAAAGAAATTAAAGCAAGCAATGCTTTCAAACCACAAAGGTACAAGTCATAAAGTCAAAAGAGTCATTTGCTCCTGTTCAAAGAAGGAACGCCAGCAGTTGAAGCACTCAGCCAGCAAACAGAAAACACAGGCTCAAGTCTACAGACTAATCTGCAGTGTTGAGTTACAGCTTGGCCAGAGATTTGGACTGCAGCAAATAACATCATTAGTGTCTCTGTTTGTGCATTTGCAAGTTGCATTATAATGGCACCTTGCTCAAAGAGGAGAGTGTCAGATGCCCGACCTGCCAGTAAATACAGCCACATGTACACACAGACCCTATAGAGAGCTGACAGACATGAGAAATAGAAGGTCTAGAAACAGAAATAAAGGCAGTCCCTGAGCACACATGGAGATGGACAAGCACATATCTACTCTACCCACCATGTATGAAGCACGGAGGACAATTCAGAACAATGTTCTTACCTCATTGGTAAGTGCCAAGCAAACCTCACGAAGTCTACCAAGCAGGACTTGTGAATGGGACTCAGCCAGGTGCTGGATGATGGAGAGTCCCTTCTCCTTCAGCTCCCTGAAAGGCAAGTACCAAAAAGATTGACTTTCTCTCCAGCCAAGAACTAGGCAGCACCCTCTGAAATTACCAGGCTGGTGGCTCAGTCAAACAAAGGGAGGTGTTTTTCCAGCAGTACTTGATGAAACCGTGGAACTCGTTGCCACAGGATGCTGTGGCTGTCAAAAGCACACACAAATCCAAGAGGCAAAGAGAGGGCTTTCAGAGTCTTTGTTTGTGGCCATTTGACAAGACAGCCTTTCTGAAGTCTCTGGCACATGAAGTCCCTATGTCACTGCTTCCTGGAAGCTGTCAGACCGTGCCATGCTGCTGTTCCTTGTCACCGCCCTGTACCTGTCCCTGAGACACAGTCCCATCGAGCTCTTTCTGAGGCATTTTCCTTCTTTGCCAGCCCCAGCAGGCAGTTCAGCAGTGAGAGTCTGCACTGGCACTCTGTAGCTGAATTTCCACTCTGCAATCTAGGCCTGTCTCACCCACTCCACTCCACCTCATACATTCCCCAAAAATGCAGCAGGATGTCCCAGAAGATTCTACACCAGGGCAACAACAGCTGAAAGTCTGTCTTTTCCCAAAACCCCCTACCTAAAACAACAGCAACATGTTATTTACAAGTTGCAAACAGCTCCCTCTCTCAGCACTTGCTTTGTGCAGGACCTGAGCTACAGGAAGGCGCGTGATGCATCAGGGCTGCAGCGCAGGGCTGGCGACCGATGCCACGGGCACCCCTGAGTGTCACCCGCACCCCCCACAGCTGCAGGAGCTCTCTGCACCTCACAGGGCACCCAGCTGAAATGGGGAAGAGAAAGCAGAAGAGAAAGGGCAGCGCAAAGGCGACTGCACAGGGAAATGCATCGTGGCAGATTTTTCATGCTTATCCCAGGGTGAGTGGAGTCCTTATCCCAGTGTGAATGAAGCATTCAGCAGTGAGTGGATGATAACCCAGACATCAAAAACAAAACCAATATCACCTGACATTTGTAGGGTTATCACCCCTTGGCCTCTACAGACCTCCTTCTGTCTGTGTCCAAGTTTGGGACACATTGTGAGTATTGACAAAACATCTCAGGCCCATATGAAGCAGGGAGAAGGAAACAGTTGAATTCCAAAAGTATCGATTCCTAGAAGATTTTTTTCCTTCTCTTCTCTGCCATGAGCGCCTCAGGAGTAATGACAGGCTGAGTGACTCTATAGCACAACTCAGTCCATTTCTCAGAAACAACAACTCCCTGTAGCTGCTGCTACTGGGGCTCACATGCAGAAGGTCACAAGGAGACCCTGACTCCTGCCATTGCTGCCAGCAGTGGGACCAGAGAGAAATCTTACTCAGTCCCACTGGGCCCTGAGGCACCCAAATCTCTACACTCAAAAGTGCTGCCATCCTGCTTCTGGCTTCAGCCAGCAAATCCTCTTGTCCCACAGCTTTCTCTCTTCCCTCAAGATTTCCTTTGCAGCTCCACGGAGCAGCAGGCAAAGCGAGGAAACAGCACGGATCTGCTGCAGCTGGAGCACTGCTGCAGGCCAAGGCCAAGGAAAGGCTGCTCTCAAATCTTTATCCTCTCACTGCTCTGGAGTGCTTGCACTAGTGCCCCTTGGCCCTCTGCGCTGTTGGGCTCAGAGGCACTAGCAAGATACACTCCTAACCTACCTTAACGCTGAGAGGGAGACAGAGTGAACGGGGCCTTTCTTACCAGTCATCGCTGCTGAGCAAGGACAGTGCCTCGAGCAAGGACTGCTGTGGCTCCAAAGAGGCTCTGTCCTTCTGGCCCTTCCCACGGAGCGGCTCCTCTCGGCGCTCGGCACCAGTGGCCGTCTGCGAGGCCTCTGTGAGGAGAGGGTCAGCCATGAGCGCGGCAGCCCCGGGCAAGGCACCCCGCCATGGAGCGGCCTGCAGCCCCATCTCCCAGCCAGGCTTCCCTGTGCTACAAACTGGCACGGGCTCGGACACTTCCCTGCTGTCTGGCTCCTTGCTTTCTCCCAGCGCCCCCAGCTGGGCACAGCTCCTTGGCTAAACCGGACAATTGCCCACACAGCGCCAGCTCCCAGTGCCACAGGTACCACAGGCAGCGGCACGTTCCTGAGGCCGCAGAGCTCCCACTCCCTGCGAGACGCTGCCCACCAGCAGGACTTGCTACCCCTGCAGGGACCCCTCAGCTGCCTCTCTTGTCTCAGCGCCCTGATTTCCCCGAGCCCTGCGGACAGAGGCACTCTGCGACTCCCTGAGGAAAGACCTGCAGCTGCCTCGCGACAGCACCAAGCCGAGCCTGAACAACCCAGTCCCGCTGGGCCCGGCTGAATCCCCACGGAGCAACTACCAGGGAACAGCGATACCTGACCCTTCACACCTGACAGCGCCTCTGTTCCCATTGACTTCAAATATCCTAGACAGCAGGCAGCTGAGTGCACTTACATTTCAGCCTACTATTGGGAAAGGAGCACTTCATGGATTTTGTTCTTTCTAAGCATCATCAATCTTTACTATTTCAGAGGTACACACTGGCTGTATTTCAGAGATGCTGAGGTGAAATTTATTTGTCATCAAATGGACTTGTGTGCACACTCTGCAATGCCTAAGCTTTAATTTGTGGAACAATGCAATTTCCAGTCTCGATGGTTGATAAAAAGCCTTCCAAATGCCATTTGAGGATAAGAATACATAAATACAGATGCAAATTGTTGGCAGATGGACTCTCTTGATAGTCAGCTTACAAGGTATGAGAACATTCAGAGGAGAAATGCATTTCTTATGAAACCCATTTGTCATCCAGAGCACTGTCCGTCAAAAATTTCATGTCGTGCACTCAATAGGTCATTTTCTAATGTGTACATGAAAACTTCTGAGCTGTCTCAAATGATGGACTATAAATATTGCACAGAATCTAGATGAACTGCTCTAGACTCTGTAGGGTTTTTGTGCTACCTTGCATGTTCTTACACAGTATGGAGGAAGCATAACTTCAAAACTATTCAGATGGGAACGAATCTGGATGTCACTGATGTAGCCCTGTCACTGACATCAGTGATGTCACTGCAGAAGGATGTCCATATACACATCTATATTCAATATGAATGGGGAGCCACATCAGGCTAGTTCTGGGCAATTGTGACCATGGACGTAGCATCACTAGAAAAGAGCATTCAAAGTATCATTCCTAGCTCCCTTCTTCTTATCTCACCCTACTTAGGATCATAGCACAGGCAGGCTGCCCACAAAGGAGAGACAAGAGCCACTAGGGACTATGTGCTGTGTATTTACTGCGGGCAGCAAACAGCCTGGGAGCAGCGGGCAGCCCCTCCTGGCTGTCACCGCCTACACACGGCCGCTGTATTTGGGTGGGGTGACACAGGAGGCGCTGCTTGTTCCCTCTTGGCATTGCAGGCCGCGGGATGGCAGCAGCGGGAAGCCATTGGGCACTTCTGGGAGCAGCAGCACGGCTGCACCAAGTGGCTGACTGCCATGCAGAGACAGCCCTTGCTGGGATAGCAGAAAAGCTGGCTGCAGAGCCGGACAGCAGCACAGGCAGAGGGCCAAGATGGAGAGTGCACAATTGTTCCTGGTGCTACTCGTAGGTGCACAGTGAGCACACCCTGCCACACTGCCCCGAGCTCACCCCTGCAGCTACAGCTGCCTCCTGGCACCAGTGCTGTAGTTTGGACTATCAGGATGGGCAAAAGCCAGAGCTTAGGCCTTTACCATTACTTCATTCATCAACTTTCTAATGGATCGCTAAGAACCAACTGCTCCAGTACTACCGAGCTGGAGTAACTCCAAAGTAGATTTGCTGTTCATTCTCAGCACAGGCTATGGACCCAAGATCCCAGTTGTGGTGGCTGAGGCAGGAGGCACTTTGTGCTCCTTGTGCAAGGAAAACCCGTGTGGGAAAAAGCTGCCGTGGAGCAGGCTTACCTGAGGAGTTTGGTGGGAATCTGCCATCCCCATGGATGATGGGCTTATTGGGCAGTAAGGGCACGTTGTCCTGCTTCCTCAAGACCTTCTTCTTCAAGGCACTAGCAGGGTGTTTTCTCTGCACACTCAAAGCTGTGCCATTGACAGGCGGTAGGCTAAAGCCTGAAGGGACCAAAGAGGAGCTTGGAAGTGGAGGGTGACGATGGAAAGGGCCAGAAAACTTGCTGGAGCTGGGTAACATCACTTTTTTATCCCAAAGAACTTCAAGTATAACAATGGCACACTACCATGGGACAGTGGTCACAGAATCACTGAATTCTATAAGATTTGATGTTGGAAGGCACCTTTAACCACCATCTAGTCCAACCCCTGTGAGAAGGGACATCTTCAGCTAGATCAGGTTCCTCAGAGCCCCATCTAAACTGGCCTTGAAACCCTTCAAGGACACATCAACAACAGCTTCTCTAGGCAAACTCTGCCAGAATTTCATCCCCTTCATTATAAAAAAAATTCTTCCTCATATCTAATCTAAATCTACCCTCTTCTGGTTTAAAACCAAATTGCAGTGATGCTTCCCCAAAGAAACAAGGAAACCCCAGTGTTGCTTTCCTTTTGTTTTCCTGTTTCAGAGGCTGGCTGGGGAAGTTACCAAAGGAAAGCACAGAAAACCGTGCGTGATGCCCTCGGGCTGAGTGCTGCCTCCTGAGGTCCCTGCTGCTGCCCTGGGGCAGCGCACCCAGCACTGCAGTCAGAGCCCCTCAGCCGGGATTCAGTCGGGAACGCTGCTTGCTCCTGGGGCTGCAACAGAAGCACAGGCTCGGGGCTTCAGCACAGCTCTGCAGCGCCAGCGCCTCAGCAGGGAGTGGCAGGAGAAGGAGCTCTGGTGTTTTCATTAGAGGCAGTTGAATTTTGTT
The DNA here is from genome assembly GCA_026261815.1 of Monarcha castaneiventris obscurior. NCBI lineage: Eukaryota > Metazoa > Chordata > Aves > Passeriformes > Monarchidae > Monarcha > Monarcha castaneiventris. The sequence goes on along the minus strand of JAMPIT010000649.1, from coordinate 24,818 downwards.
CCTTCCAGGTTGCGCCTTGGTTGAAAAGCATTCTTTTGGACTTGCTTTCCCTGGAGGCTGCTCTCCAGGAGAGAGTCTGAAGCCCCAGTGTACTTTGCGAGACAGAATTTTCCACTCTAAAGGACTTCAGAGAGGAAGGTGTGAAAGCTGATATTCTGTTACTGACTCAGTGAGGCCAGGGGCAAGACACTTCATGCCTCTCTATTTGTCTTTGGGGACCGGAAATAAATCCGATGCAAACTCCCACTCAGATGCAAGTGTAACAGCCCCCCGGTCTGATGGCAACACTGTGCAAAGGGCAAGCAAGTGATCAAAAAGGTCCACAAGTGTAGCAACCACTTACTTGCTTCAGCTGCATCCACGGGGTCAACTGTCTGTGGAGGCAGCTGCAAAGACATTTCCTTTTCTCTCCTTTTCTTGATCTCTTTCTCCAAAAGCTCCATCTTCTTCCGCTCTAAGTTCCTTTGAGCCAACTGGCCCAATGCAGCACGGACCTAGTTGCAATGGAAATACATCACAGACTGTAAGCAGAGACACACAAACCAGACACAACATCTCATCCAGAGCACAGAGTCCATAGAGTGCCACAGTCTTTGATGCAGCTCCATGTACATTCCAATAGTTTCCAAAGAATGTCTCCCATCCTCGCCTTGGCAATTCCATACAGTGAGGTGGAACACTTTATTGCCATAACTTTCCACTGCTCCAAGGTACTGTTTCTCAGCCTATGTCAGGAAGCCCTGCTTGAAGCAGGAAAACCATAGGAGTGCTCCAAGACAGATGAAGAGCTCACAGCACCAGTGAGCAGGCAGTTCCGTTTCTACAGGCCGCGGCAGGAGAATAAAAACCATGTGCAATATGCAGCAAGGAGGGGTAATTAGCTGTTGCTTAACACTCATGGCCAGGAATTGCAGCTCTTTCTCACTTCTGGCTTCAGAAGGACTCAGCTGCCCTCTGAGACCATGAGGCCAAAAAGAGGAGTCATGCAAAAACAAGTTGCAGAAACGTTGATGTTAATGTGCAGAAAAATTGAGGTGGAGAGGGCTGTGAGATACAGCAAGAAAGGTAACCAGGAAAAATCAAACTCTCCCATTTTAATTTGCCGCCTTGCTTACACTCAGCATTAGAATCCTTGCTTCTGTGCTTCCAATGTTTCCCCACGTTCACTGATGTGTGGCTTGCTCTGCCATTCAGAATTTCTCTAAAAGGGCCTTTGCACATAAAGGATGCTTCTGGCATCACCTTAGCACCATCTCCAGAGCAGTGACCTTGGCACCACTGGAAATAGCCAAGCAATTGCTCTGTAGCTGTCAAATATATTCCCAAGAGAATCCCCATCCCCCAAGAGTGGAAGATGATGACTTTCAGGGACATTTTAGGCCAAGCACTAAACAGTCACTGGAAAGGAAAGTCTGCTCAGCCCTGTCCTTATCCCTCACCTTTCCAAAGCCATCCCTCAGGGCTTCGGCACTCGTAAGGCCAGGACTGGTGGGATGATCCGTCTCCTTGGCCTGGCTCAGTGGGAGGCCTGTTAATGGAAGCAAAGGTTCCTGTAAATCTCTGGCACACTTCAAGGCCCCAACAACGCCACGCTGGGCAACAGGCAAGACAGCTTCCAGATTGCAGAGCTCTGATAAGGCCCAGAGATTGTGGATGCCAGCAGCAAGGTACATATGCCTAGAACCTCTCCCAATGGATGGGCTACTGCCACAGTGCACTGGCAGCAGACATGACATTACTCTGTTGGCCAGCAGAGTGAAACCTCCTGCATGATGAAGGCCTCAGCCCCTGGATGCTGGAGAGCTGCTGGGTTTGATAGAGAAGGGCAGAGATGGAGCTTGCTCTTGACGGATTCTTATCTGCCCTAATCCACGCATATTTTAGTAAACATATTCCTCCTGGTTCCTAAAAGAACTCCTGGGTTCTGATACCTGTATGCATTTAAATCAACATTTCTTCTCTTTCTTGCAATGCTTTAGAGGACATGAAAAGAAAAGCTTAGGACTGCAGGAGTGTTAGCCAAACATGAATTGTGTTCTTGAAACTGGAAAATTCACATTTCCCAAGGATTTTCATTCTGAACTCTATGAGATTGGGCCACTTTCAGGCCCACCAGACTGAAGGCTGATTTTCCTAATGGAAGTAGAACAATGTAGGACATTCTGAAATACTCTCGAACAGAGCTGTTAAAACTCAGAGAACTAATCATTCTTTAAATGGCTTCACTGAGAATAAAATCATATGGCAGCCAAGTAGCAAAAAAACAATGTCTTAAATCAGGATTTTTTGCCCCCGCAAAATGGTCAGCTTATTAATAAAAAAGAGTTAGATATGGGCTTTGAGGAAGGAGAGCTATTCTGCATGGTAGGCAATGCCTTGGAAGGAAAGAGCATGAGGGAAGATGACAGGAAAAACACCGAAACCTCCTTGGCAACACTGCAGCCAGTCAGGCCTGCAAACTGAAGGAGACACAAATTATAACAGAGGCCTCAATACAAACCTAAAGCATCTGAAGCTATGTTATTTCATTGGAGAGATTTCCTGGAATTTCTAAAGAGCTGCCCAGGGAAACATGCTCCTGCCAGCAGCCCCCTGAGGCAGGCCAAGGGCACACCCTGACCCACTGCCACAGAGCTAGCACAGGAACAGCCTGGCCTCTGGGCTGCCCTGGGACAGCAGGGAGCCCAGAGCCCTGTGCTTCCCAGGAATGGGGCAGCTGCACAGGCACCCTCCTGCTGTTCCTGTCCCTGCCCCACAGTTGAGCAGCCCTACAGCTCCACGGGGCACTGGCAGCAGCACAGCTCATTGCAGGGGCCACATGCAGGGCACAAGTGTGTCCCTGGGAATGTGCCCAGGCTCTCGAGGCTGGCACAAGAGCCTTCCTCCCGCCAGAGAGCGGCCCAGCTCCCGCCTTACCTCTTTGTGAGGCTGAGCCATGCTCGGCCTTCACCTTGTCCTCCCTGCCAAGGATCCTGGGAATAGCACTTCCCTTCCGCCTCTCCCGGGGCTCCTGGGCCAAGGCCCTCTGAGCAGGCTGCGAGTGGAGACCTGCACTGCCAAGCCCGGGGGTCTGCACTGCATCCTTGCAGCCTGGCAGGGGAGGGAGGGCACCTGGGCGCGGAGGCTGCACAGGGCCCTCCTTAGACATGGTCTCCAGCCACTTCGTCCTGTCGGTTTTGTCTATGGATGAAGCTGGAGACCAGGCACAAGGGAAGAAGTGAGTTAGTTGAACTCCCACCTTTCCAATCAACACATCAAATGGGTGAGGCATCCAAGGGGTTTTTCAATTTTTCAGAAGATTGCTTTGTTTTTATTTTTCATGAAACCAGCATCTGTATAGTTCCTCTGAACAGTATGGAGCTGGCAAGCCAGGAGAGAGGTTCTACTACTTTGCTTATGTGCTACTCATGGCTCATCCACTACTTCGGGATCCCTTTCCTTAAAAACAGCAGGCAACCCACAGTGGTCTCTAGAAATTGACACCTAGGAAGTAAATGCTTTCCATAGCAACTTTTCAAGGCCTTTGTTTCTGTAAGTCCCACTCAGTTCTGGGTTGGGTTTTGTTGTGAACCTGCCATAGGTGGCTTTCGGCTGGTGCTGTCAGAGGATGATGACAAACTCTGATCCTGCACAGGCTGCATCCATTTGGAAGTCTCCTTCTCCTTAACTGGAACAATCATAAGGCCTTTCCGTCTAAGGAGGTTTCCCTATTCCTCCCCTTGCAAAACCAGGCAATGTCCATGAATCTCCTTCAGATCTCAAAGAGTTCAGCTCAGAAACTGCCCCAAGGGAAGGTTTTCTCCTTCAAGGGCAGGAAGAAGGAGTGGGAACATTTCTCATTTTATGCTAAGTGTCTACTTTTTCCCTTCAAATTATGACATAAGAACGAGTGCAGGGAGAGGAAAGGCATGTGCAGGATGGAGAGGAATGTTTTCTTTTCCTGTGATGCCTTTCCCAAGCCCCAAGGTACCACTCCAGCTCCTGGAGTAATTTTCACTGCACCACTAGAGCACACTCCCAGTGACCGGGCTCTGGGAGAGTCCACTGAGCCCATCAAGGAATTGAAATGAATTTGAAGAAATTTAAAACAGGATGGTTTTCAACCCAACAGTCACAATGCCACCCCTGGGTCAGCATTCCAAAGGTCATTTTAGGACAGACATGCCCTGTACCTACTTGCATGTTCAGTGTCCTTCTCTTTGCTTCTGCTGCTGGATCTTGGCCTTGAGAAAATGGAGGACAAAAGAACACATGAGGAGGTAGAAAGAGAAGGGGATGGAATGGGTGTAGCATCAAAGGAGGCAAACCTTCTTAGCATGCTCACCCTGATGAAGGAGGAAAAGCAACACATAAACCCAACAAGATGCAAAGCTGATTAATTGGCCTTAGGCTTTCAGTTGCTGCAGTCACACAGAGCTCACCAAGCTCCGGCTGAAACACAGCAGCCATTCTTCAACTTGCATCAGACCTGCCCAGTTCCCTCCTGTTGGAGCCAAGTGGCTCCTACAGCCTCTGGGAAGCAGCAGGAGCTGCTCAGCTGAGACACAAGTCTGTCTGGAGAGCAGCTGCTTTTGCTCTGCTGCCAAAGCTTGACTTTGCCTGCTCATGCCCTACACTGGTGACAGTCTCGGGCTACACGTGGTCATAGCTCTGCTGTCTCCTGAGAATGACAGCACACCTCCTTGCTCTTTCAAGGAGAAAAAGGCTTTTCCAACTCGGCTGCTAGGAAAGGATATTCAGATTGCACTTTAAAAGCCCTACGGGTGCTTTTCAATTGGAATGATACTTCTGTGACTCCTCCATTAGTCTTGTCACTAGGAGAAGCTTGACAGCTACATTTTCTCACACATATCCAAGCCAATATCTTGCCATCAGGTACAGTCCTGTAACACTTCTCTAGCACCTTGCCCTCTTTGATCTTAAGCCCAGATGTAAATATTAAACATCGATCGATTTATACATCTCTACCCCAAAATTTATCTGGGCTCTCCTTTCACAGTGGAGGCCCAGGCACAGAGAAGTTGCACCTCACATTTACAGAAGCAGCACCTGAATTTGCAGACACCTCCTCAGTAGCCAATATTTGCCCAAACATATTCTCATGGCTGCAGAAGTTGACAGTCAAGAATTACAGTATCCAAAGATCTGCAGTATCCAGACCCATGCAATACAGTTCCCAAATGACACCACAAACATTACAGAGAGAATCAGTAGGCAAGACCAGCAGAGGACCTATTTTGAGGTGCTCTTAAGCCCTGCCTCCTATTCCCCGTTGCCACCTCTGCTCTTAGGGCATATGGTGTTGGGTTTGCCATTGTGCTGGATCACCAGAGATGGGCAAAATGGGGAATACACTGAGGTTTGCCTAAATACATGGGAGAGCTGACTGTGGAAAATAACCTCACGAGATGGGAAGAGCAAGGTGAACAGCACACTGGAGCAGCAGACACCTTGGCTTACCTCATCTCCTGGGACTCTTGGAAATCCAGCTGCAGAGAGCTTGGGACAGGCACTGCAGCACTGCTCACAGGGGGACTCACTGCCTTGCGTATAGGGGGGATCAGAGGTGGTTGCAATGACCCCTTCTTCATATCCCCAACTCTGGAATACAGCAAGGAAGCCTGGAAAGAGTAGAACACATGGCCCATCAGTTCAAGCATCCAGCCTTACCCACATTCATGCCTCAAGATGTTTAGCCATGCTCTTAGCTGGGACTTGGCAGTAAAATAAAAGTCAAACTAATGGAGCAGCTTGGCCTCGGACAGGCAGTGGAAAGGGAAGTGGTCAGGGAGAGACCATGTCCCACATTCGCCACCTCTATTCCCTTGCTCACTTGTCTGGAAGTGTAGCTACATTCCCAGCTGGCATCCACGTTTGGCACCAAGATGTTCTGGGGTGCCACTGCCTCCACTGGCCTTCTGGACGCTATGGGAATGGGTTTAGGTCTCTATTCTCTCCCTGTCCCTAAAGCACCAGTGCTGATCTCCAGGCAAGTCCCCACAAAGCCATTGTGCAGGATGTCCAAACCTGCTTTTCTCAAGCCCCTCATTTCTGCTGCTGCTTCCCTTCCCTCACACAGTTCCCCAGCAGCCTTGGAGCCCCGATGCGGCTGAGCTCTCGGGATGCTCGGTGCTCTCCAGCTCCCACACATCCATCATCTCAGGCTCACTGGCATTTAGGAATTTCAGCAGAGCTCCCTGCCCTGCTGCTCTCTGGAAGGTCTCTGCCTGCCCAAGTTGCTCCAGGGCCCCCATGCCATGTCCAGCAAGGGGGGTGGAGGCAGCGGTGGCACATCCACACCCTTCCTTAGTATCCCATTGTTTCTGGCACAGCTAAAGAGCCAAATCAGATCCTGATCAAACTTCAGCAGAAGGATCAGTTCCTGTCAGGGATACGCTGGGCCCTATCTCAGCAAGGCTGAAATCAAGTACACAAGCCTCTGGCGGGACATTCTGTAGATCAAAGCTGTTGTTCATCTGCCTCCTCCTGCACCCCATGGCAAACCCAAAACAACTGCGGCTCCTGGCCCTGCTGCAAAGGCAATCGTGTGGGTGGGCTCTGGGCTGCTCTCCCCATGGCCACCGGCCATCCCTTCCCTCTGGATAAGGCCATGCCAGAGCACAAAGCTGCCCAGAAGCTGATGAAGTCTAGAAATAGCATCAGAGACGGCTGGGCAGAAGGGAATGGCTGTACAGCTCAAAAGCTGACACAGCCTGGAACTGACTTTGCAGGACTGCCTGTTCCAGCAAACACCTTTCTCCATCCAAACCAGGCACGGCTGACAGAAAACACCACCAAGACACAGAGATGCTTCACAGATACCCGTAGTTTACAAAAAGTAGAAGGATTGGGTTACAGGATTGGCCAACTTCAGCTGCTCTAGCTGCTTGTTGGTGTTTTCTCAGCCATAGGACAGAGCAGGAGCCACGACAGAGCCCAGAATCCATTCAAAGACCTCTCCTGCTATTGATACTCTCTGAGGACATGAAGTCTGCTCTACACACCCACTGCAAAGGCAGCCTGAAGTGCAGTGTCCTGCTGAGCTCTCCCTTGGCTCACCTGCTTATTTGGGCTCCCACCACAGGAAATGTTCTCAGAACTCTGCCTACTTCATTTCCTTACCTTACACCTTTTTCCCTCTAAACTCAGCTCCTTGGTACTGACACTGTGATCATAGGCAGTGCCATTTTTCCCATTCTCCTGCTCTCCGCGGTATATCTTGCTTGGCATGGTAGAAGGAGAGCTCTTCTGGATGGGAGGCAATGGCTTGCAGGGAAGGAGCATAGATGGAGATGCCAGGGAAGACTCCTTGGCAAGACTGCGGCCAGTCAGGCCTGCAAAGTGGAGACACAAATTATAACAGAGGCCTCAATTCAAACCTAAAGCATGTAAAGCTATGTTATTTCATTGGAGAGATTTCTTGGAAAGCTCTAAAGAGATGCCCAGGGAAACATGCTCCCCCCAGCAGCCCCTAGAGGCACGCCAGGGGGACACCCTGACCCACTTGCACAGAGCTAGCACAGGAACAGCCTGGCCTCTGGGCTGCCCTGGGACAGCAGGGAGCCCAGAGCCCTGTGCTTCCCAGGAATGGGGCAGCTGCATAGGCACCCTCCTGCTCCTCTCCCTGCCCCACAGCTGAGCAGCCCTACAGCTCCACGGGGCACTGGCAGCAGCACAGCTCATTGCAGGGGCCACATGCAGGGCACAAGTGTGTCCCTGGGAATGTGCCCAGGCTCTCGAGGCTGGCACAAGAGCCTTCCTCCCGCCAGAGAGCGGCCCAGCTCCCGCCTTACCTCTTTGTGAGGCTGAGCCATGCTCGGCCTTCACCTTGTCCTCCCTGCCAAGGATCCTGGGAATAGCGCTTCCCTTCCGCCTCTCCCGGGGCTCCTGGGCCAAGGCCCCCTGAGCAGGCTGCGAGTGGAGACCTGCACTGCCAAGCCCGGGGGTCTGCACTGCATCCTTGCAGCCTGGCAGGGGAGGGAGGGCACCTGGGCGCGGAGGCTGCACAGGGCCCTCCCTAGACATGGTCTCCAGCCACTTCGTCCTGTCGGTTTTGTCTATGGATGAAGCTGGAGACCAGGCACAAGGGAAGAAGTGAGTTAGTTGAACTCCCACCTTTACAATCAACACATCAAATGGGTGAGGCATCCAAGGGGTTTTTCAATTTTTCAGAAGATTGCTTTGTTTTTATTTTTCATGAAACCAGCATCTGTATAGTTCCTCTGAACAGTATGGAGCTGGCAAGCCAGGAGAGAGGTTCTACTACTTTGCTTATGTGCTACTCATGGCTCATCCACTACTTCGGGATCCCTTTCCTTAAAAACAGCAGGCAACCCACAGTGGTCTCTAGAAATTGACACCTAGGAAGTAAATGCTTTCCATAGCAACTTTTCAAGGCCTTTGTTTCTGTAAGTCCCACTCAGTTCTGGGTTGGGTTTTGTTGTGAACCTGCCATAGGTGGCTTTCGGCTGGTGCTGTCAGAGGATGATGACAAACTCTGATCCTGCACAGGCTGCATCCATTTGGAAGTCTCCTTCTCCTTAACTGGAACAATCATAAGGCCTTTCCGTCTAAGGAGGTTTCCCTATTCCTCCCCTTGCAAAACCAGGCAATGTCCATGAATCTCCTTCAGATCTCAAAGAGTTCAGCTCAGAAACTGCCCCAAGGGAAGGTTTTCTCCTTCAAGGGCAGGAAGAAAGAGTGGGAACATTTCTCATTTTATGCTAAGTGTCTACTTTTTCCCTTCAAATTATGACATAAGAACACGTGCAGGGAGAGGAAAGGCATGTGCAGGATGGAGAGGAATGTTTTCTTTTCCTGTGATGCCTTTCCCAAGCCCCAAGGTACCACTCCAGCTCCTGGACTAATATTCACTGCACCACTAGAGCACACTCCCAGTGACCGGGCTCTGGGAGAGTCCACTGAGCCCATCAAGGAATTGAAATGAATTTGAAGAAATTTAAAACAGGATGGTTTTCAACCCAACAGTCACAATGCCACCCCTGGGTCAGCATTCCAAAGGTCATTTTAGGACAGACATGCCCTGTACCTACTTGCATGTTCAGTGTCTTTCTCTTTGCTTCTGCTGCTGGATCTTGGCCTTGAGAAAATGGAGGACAAAAGAACACATGAGGAGGTAGAAAGAGAAGGGGATGGAATGGGTGTAGCATCAAAGGAGGCAAACTTTCTTAGCATGCTCACCCTGATGAAGGAGGAAATGCAACACATAAACCCAACAAGATGCAAAGCTGATTAATTGGCCTTAAGCTTTCAGTTGCTGGAGTCACACAGAGCTCGCCAAGCTCCGACTGAAACACAGCAGCCATTCTTCAACTTGCATCAGACCTGCCCAGTTCTCTCCTGTTGGAGCCAAGTGGCTCCTACAGCCTCTGGGAAGCAGCAGGAGCTGCTCAGCTGAGACACAAGTCTGTCTGGAGAGCAGCTGCTTTTGCTCTGCTGCCAAAGCTTGACTTTGCCTGCTCATGCCCTACACTGGTGACAGTCTCGGGCTACATGTGGTCATAGCTCTGCTGTCTCCTGAGAATGACAGCCCACCTCCTTGCTCTTTCAAGGAGAAAAAGGCTTTTCCAACTCGGCTGCTAGGAAAGGATATTCAGATTGCACTTTAAAAGCCCTACGGGTGCTTTTCAATTGGAATGATACTTCTGTGACTCCTCCATTAGTCTTGTCACTAGGAGAAGCTTGACAGCTACATTTTCTCACACATATCCAAGCCAATATCTTGCCATCAGGTACAGTCCTGTAACTCTTCTCTAGCACCTTGCCCTCTTTGATCTTAAGCCCAGATGTAAATATTAAACATCGATCGAATTATACATCTCTACCCCAAAATTTACCTGGGCTCTCCTTTCACAGTGGAGGCCCAGGCACAGAGAAGTTGCACCTCACATTTACAGAAGCAGCACCTGAATTTGCAGACACCTCCTCAGTAGCCAATATTTGCCCAAACATATTCTCATGGCTGCAGAAGTTGACAGTCAAGGGTCGTAGTATTCAAAGATCTGCAATATCCAGACCCATGCAATACAGTTCCCAAATGACACCACAAACATTACAGAGGGAATCAGTAGCCAAGACCAGCAGAGGACCTGTTTTGAGGTGCTCTTAAGCCCTGCCTCCTCTTCCCCGTTGCCACCTCTGCTCTTAGGGCATATGCTGCTGGGTTTGCCATTGTGCTGGATCACCAGAGATGGGCAAAATGGGGAATACACTGAGGTTTGCCTAAATACATGGGAGAGCTGACTGTGGAAAATAACCTCACGAGATGGGAAGAGCAAGGTGAACAGCACACTGGAGCAGCAGACACCTTGGCTTACCTCATCTCCTGGGACTCTTGGAAATCCAGCTGCAGAGAGCTTGGAATAGGCACTGCAGCACTGCTCACAGGGGGACTCACTGCCTTGCGTATAGGGGGGATCAGAGGTGGTCGCAATGACCCCTTCTTCATATCCCCAACTCTGGAACACAGCAAGGAAGCCTGGAAAGAGTAGAACACAGGGCCCATCAGATCAAGCATCCAGCCTTGCCCCCATTCATGCCTCCAGATGTTTAGCCATGCTCTTAGCTGGGACTTGGCAGGAAAAGTCAAACTAATGGAGCAGCTTGGCCTCGGACAGGCAGTGGAAAGGGAAGTGGTCAGGGAGAGACCATATCCCACATTTGCCACCTCTATCCCCTTGCTCACTTGTCTGGAAGTGTAGCTACATTCCCAGCTGGCATCCACATGTTTGGCACCAAGATGTTCTGGGGTGCCACTGCCTCCACTGGCCTTCTGGACGCTATGGGAATGGGTTTAGGTCTCTATTCTCTCCCTGTCCCTAAAGCTCCTAAGAGCCAGTGCTGATCTCCAGGCAAGTCCCCACAAAGCCATTCTGCAGGATGTCCAAACCTGCTTTTCTCAAGCCCCTTATTTCTGCTGCTGCTTCCCTTCCCTCACACAGCTCCCCAGCAGCCTTGGAGCCCCGATGCTGCTGAGCTCTCGGGATGCTCGGTGCTCTCCAGCTCCCACACATCCATCATCTCAGGCTCACTGGCATTTAGGAATTTCAGCAGAGCTCCCTGCCCTGCTGCCCTCTGGAAGGTCTCTGCCTGCCCAGGTTGCTCCAGGGCCCCCATGCCATGTCCAGCAAGGGGGGTGGAGGCAGCGGTGGCACATCCACACCCTTCCTTAGTATCCCATTGTTTCTGGCACAGCTAAAGAGCCAAATCAGGTCCTGATCAAACTTCAGTGGAAGGATCAGTTCCTGTCAGGGATACGCTGGGCCCTTTCTCAGCAAGGCTGAAATCAAGTACACAAGCCTCTGGCTGGACATTCTATTGACCAAAGCTGTTGTTCATCTGCCTCCTCCTGCACCCCATGGCAAACCCAAAACAACTGCAGGTCCTGGCCCTGCTGCAAAGGCATTCGTGTGGGTGGGCTCTGGGCTGCTCTCCCCATGGCCACCGGCCATCCCTTCCCTCTGGACAAGGCCATGCCAGAGCACAAAGCTGCCCAGAAGCTGATGAAGTCTAGAAATAGCATCAGAGACAGCTGGGCAGAAGGGCATGGCTGTACAGCTCAAAAGCTGACACAACCTGGAACTGACTTTGCAGGACTGCCTGTTCCAGCAAACACCTTTCTCCATCCAAACCAGGCATGGCTGACAGAAAACACCACCAAGACACAGAGATGCTTCACAGATACCCGTAGTTTACTAAACGTAGAAGGATTGGGTTACAGGATTGGCCAACTTCAGCTGCTCTAGCTGCTTGTTGGTGTTTTCCCAGCCATAGGACAGAGCAGGAGCCACAACAGAGCCCAGAATCCATTCAAAGACCTCTCCTGCTATTGACACACGCTGTGGACATGAAGTCTGCACTACACACCCACTGCAAACACAGCCTGAAGCACAGTGTCCTGCTGAGCTCTCCCTTGGCTCACCTGCTTCCCTGGGCTCCCACCACAGGAAAAGTTCTCAGAGCTCTGCCTACTTCATTTCCTTACCTTACACCTTTTTCCCTCTAAGCTCAGCTCCTTGCTGTTGTCAGGGCGATCCTCACAGCCAGTGCCATTTTTCCTACTCTCCTGCTCTCCACTGGATATCTTGCTTGGCGTGGTAGAAGGAGAGCTCTTCTGGATGGGAGGCAATGGCTTGGAGGGAAGGAGCATAGATGGAGATGCCAGGGAAGACTCCTTGGCAAGACTGCGGCCGGTCAGGCCTGCAAAGTGGAGACACAAATTATAACAGAGGCCTCAATACAAACCTAAAGCACCTAAAGTTATGTTATTTCACTGGAGAGATTTCTTGGAAAGCTCTAAAGAGATGCCCAGGGAAACATGCTCCTGCCAGCAGCCCCTTGAGGCAGGCCAGGGGGACACCCTGACCCACTGCCACAGAGCTAGCACAGGAACAGCCTGGCCTCTGGGCTGCCCTGGGACAGCAGGGAGCCCAGAGCCCTGTGCTTCCCAGGAATGGGGCAGCTGCACAGGCACCCTCCTGCTGTTCCTGTCCCTGCCCCACAGCTGAGCAGCCCTACAGCTCCACGGGGCACTGGCAGCAGCACAGCTCATTGCAGGGGCCACATGCAGGGCACAAGTGTGTCCCTGGGAATGTGCCCAGGCTCTCGAGGCTGGCACAAGAGCCTTCCTCCCGCCAGAGAGCGGCCCAGCTCCCGCCTTACCTCTTTGTGAGGCTGAGCCATGCTCAGCCTTCACCTTGTCCTCCCTGGCAACGATCCTGGGAATAGCGCTTCCCTTCCGCCTCTCCCGGGGCTCCTGGGCCAAGGCCCCCTGAGCAGGCTGCGAGCTGAGACCTGCACTGCCAAGCCCGGGGGTCTGCACTGCATCCTTGCAGCCTGGCAGGGGAGGGAGGGCACCTGGGCACGGAGGCTGCACAGGGCCCTCCTTAGACGTGGTCTCCATCATCTTCTTCCTGTCAGTTTTGTCTATGGATGAAGCTGGAGACCAGGCACAAGGGAAGAAGTGAGTTAGTTGAACTCCCACCTTTACAATAAACACATCAAATGGGTGAGGCATCCAAGGGGTTTTTCAATTTTTCGGAAGATTGCTTTGTTTTTATTTTTCATGAAACTAGCATCTATATAGTTCCTCTGAACAGTAGGGAGCTGGCAAGCCAGGAGAGAGAGGTTCTACTACATTGCTTATGTGCTACTCATGGCTCATCCACTACTTTGGGATCCCTTTCCTTCCAAACAGTTTCAACCCACAATGGTCTCTAGAAATTGACAATTCTACCTAGGAAGTAATTGCTTTCCATAGCTACTTTTCAAGGCCTTTGTTTCTCTAAGTCCCACTCAGTCCTGGGTTGGGTTTTGCTGCTTGTTTTTATTTCTCTTTACAACAAATGAAAGTGCTGGGACACAAACAATGGCACCACATGTTAAAAGCAAAAGAAGCTTTGCACTCCCCGTTAGATGTCCCCACTATTCAAGCAGCCCATATCTGTAGGGAACAAACTGGTCATCCAAAAGTTCCACTTTTTCTCTGCTTTGTTCCTCCTGGGGTTTATTCCCTGCTTTCTTTCCTGCAGAGACACCCAAAGCCAACATAAACATGGCCCGCCTAGAAACATTTCTGATCTTGGCTAATCCTGACAAATCCAAATTTTCTTTAAGGAAACGGCACGGGGCAGGTCATTCTGAAATGCTCTCCAACAGAGCTGCTAAAACTCAGAGAACTAAGCATTCTTTACAGGCCTCCATAGATGATAGGACCATGTGGCAGCCAAGCAGTAAAAGAGGAATAACTGTCTTGAATCAGGACTTTATTTGCCCTGTAGAATGGTCAGGAAAATTATAAAAGTGTAACAGGAAAGGTTTAATGAGAGAGCTCATTTCTAGTGCAGAATTAATCCAGCAGAAATGTCACCTTACTTACTCATCAATACCTCTGCCCAGCTGCATTCAGCATTCCAGCTGCATATCAGCAATTAAGGAATCATTCCAAAGGGGCCATGCCCAGGAATTGGCAGAACTAACCCTGAGGCAAGGGACCAGAGGATCTTACCCCCTTTTCTGCACCAGCAAAATTGGTTCTTCAAATCCCATCTCTCCTATCATTACACACCCAGAGATGGCAAAGGAACAACAGCAGTGTCACTGAGGCTTTGAACTTGAAAGCATGGGCTGACACACATGCACCAGACACCGCATTTTGTCTGGCACTACTCTACTTGTCAGGGATCAGGCAAGGCAGGGAGGGGGGACAAGGCAGAAGGCATCTCCTCCCCCAGCCTCAGCCTGCAATACTGACACAGGCAGAGAGAGTCGGGGAAGAGATTTGTCATCGAAAACCTGCCATAGGTGGCTTTAGGCTTGTGCTGTCAGAGGATGACAAACTCTGATCCTGCACAGGCTGCATCCATTTGGAAGTCTCCTTCTCCTTAACTGGAACAATCACAAGGCCTTTCTGTCTAAGGAGGTTTCCCTATTTCCCCCCTTGCAAAACCAGGCAATGTCCATGAATCTCCTTCAGATCTCAAAGAGTTCAGCTCAGAAACTGCCCCAAGGGAAGGTTTTCTCCTTCAAGGGCAGGAAGAAGGTGTGGGAACACTTCTCATTTCTTGCTAAATGTCTTCTTTTTCTCTACTAATTATGACATAAAAAAGGGTGCAGGGAGGTAAAAGTCAAGTGCTGGATGGAGAGGAATGCTTTCTTTTCCTGTGGCGCATTTCCCAAGACCCAGGGTACAACTCCAGCTCCTGGACGAATTTTCACTGCACCACTAGAGCACACTCCCAGTGACCGGGCTCTGGGAAAGTCCATTGAGCCCATCAAGGAATTGAAATGAATTTGAAGAAATTTAAAACAGGATGGTTTTCTACCCAACAGTCACAATGCCACCCCTGGGTCAGCATTCCAAAGGTCATTTTAGGACAGACATGCCCTGTACCTACTTGCATGTTCAGTGTCCTTCTCTTTGCTTCTGCTGCTGGATCTTGGCCTTGAGAAAATGGAGGACAAAAGAACACATGAGGAGGTAGAAAGAGAAGGGGATGGAATGGGTGTAGCATCAAAGGAGGCAAACCTTCTTAGCATGCTCACCCTGATGAAGGAGGAAAAGCAACACATAAACCCAACAAGATGCAAAGCTGATTAATTGGCCTTAGGCTTTCAGTTGCTGCAGTCACACAGAGCTCGCCAAGCTCCGGCTGAAACACAGCAGCCATTCTTCAACTTGCATCAGACCTGCCCAGTTCTCTCCTGTTGGAGCCAAGTGGCTCCTACAGCCTCTGGGAAGCAGCAGGAGCTGCTCAGCTGAGACACAAGTCTGTCTGGAGAGCAGCTGCTTTTGCTCTGCTGCCAAAGCTTGACTTTGCCTGCTCATGCCCTACACTGGTGACAGTCTCAGGCTACATGTGGTCATAGCTCTGCTGTCTCCTGAGAATGACAGCACACCTCCTTGCTCTTTCAAGGAGAAAAAGGCTTTTCCAACTCGGCTGCTAGGAAAGGATATTCAGATTGCACTTTAAAAGCCCTACGGGTGCTTTTCAATTGGAATGATACTTCTGTGACTCCTCCATTAGTCTTGTCACTAGGAGAAGCTTGACAGCTACATTTTCTCACATATATCCAAGCCAATATCTTGCCATCAGGTACTGTCCTGTAACTCTTCTCTAGCACCTTGCCCTCTTTGATCTTAAGCCCAGATCTAAATTTTAAACATCGATCGAATTATACATCTCTTACCCCAAAATTTATCTGGGCTCTCCTTTCACAGTGGAGGCCCAGGCACAGAGAAGTTGCACCTGACATTTACAGAAGCAGCACCTGAATTTGCAGACACCACCTCAGTAGCCAATATTTGCCCAAACATATTCTCATGGCTGCAGAAGTTGACAATCAAGGGTCACAGTATTCAAAGATCTGCAATATCCAGACCCATGCAATACAGTTCCCAAATGACACCACAAATGTTACAGAGGGAATCAGTAGCCAAGACCAGCAGAGGACCTATTTTGAGGTGCTCTTAAGCCCTGCCTCCTCTTCCCTGTTGCCATCTGCTCTTAGGGCATATGGTGTTGGGTTTGCCATTGTGCTGGATCACCAGAGATGGGCAAAATGGGGAATACACTGAGGTTTGCCTAAATACATGGGAGAGCTGACTGTGGAAAATAACCTCACGAGATGGGAAGAGCAAGGTGAACAGCACACTGGAGCAGCAGACACCTTGGCTTACCTCATCTCCTGGGACTCTTGGAAATCCAGCTGCAGAGAGCTTGGGACAGGCACTGCAGCACTGCTCACAGGGGGACTCACTGCCTTGCGTATAGGGGGGATCAGAGGTGGTCGCAATGACCCCATCTTCATATCCCCAACTCTGGAATACAGCAAGGAAGCCTGGAAAGAGTAGAGCACAGGGCCCATCAGTTCAAGCATCCAGCCTTGCCCCCATTCATGCCTCAAGACTTTTAGCCATGCTCTTAGCTGGGACCAATCAGCAAAAGAAAAGTCAAACTGATGGAGCAGGCCTAGGGAATGTACGGGGAATAGAAAGGGAAGTGGTCAGGGAGAGACCATGTCCCACGTTTGCCACCTCTATCCCTGTCCTCATTTCTCTGTAAATGTGGCTACATTCTCAGCTGGCATCCACATGTTTGGCACCAAGATGTTCTGGGGTGCCACTGCCTCCATTGGCCTTTTGGACGCTATGGGAATGGGTTTAGGTCTCTATTCTCTCCCTGTCCCTAAAGCACCAGTGCTTGCCTTCCAGCCAAGTCCCCACAAAGCCATTGTGCAGGATGTCCAAACCTGCTTTTCTCAAGCCCCTCATTTCTGCTGCTGCTTCCCTTCCCTCACACAGTTCCCCAGCAGCCTTGGAGCCCCGATGCTGCTGAGCTCTCGGGATGCTCGGTGCTCTCCAGCTCCCACACATCCATCGTCTCAGGCTCACTGGCATTTAGGAATTTCAGCAGAGCTCCCTGCCCTGCTGCTCTCTGGAAGGTCTCTGCCTGCCCAAGTTGCTCCAGGGCCCCCATGCCATGTCCAGCAAGGGGGGTGGAGGCAGCGGGGGCACATCCACACCCTTCCTTAGTATCCCATTGTTTCTGGCACAGCTAAAGAGCCAAATCAGGTCCTGATCAAACTTCAGTGGAAGGATCAGTTCCTGTCAGGGATACGCTGGGCCCTTTCTCAGCAAGGCTGAAATCACACACACAAGCCTCTGGCAGGACATTTTGTTGACCAAAGCTGTTGTTCATCTGCCTCCTCCTGCACCCCACGGCAAACCCAAAACAACTGCAGGTCCTGGCCCTGCTGCAAAGGCAATCGTGTGGGTGGGCTCTGGGCTGCTCTCCCCATGGCCACCGGCCATCCCTTCCCTCTGGACAAGGCCATGCCAGAGCACAAAGCTGCCCAGAAGCTGATGAAGTCTAGAAATATCATCAGAGACAGCTGGGCAAGAAGGGCATGGCTGTACAACTCAAAAGCTGACACAACCTGGAACTGACTTTGCAGGACTGCCTGTTCCAGCAAACACCTTTCTCCATCCAAACCAGGCATGGCTGACAGAAAACACCACCAAGACACAGAGATGCTTCACAGATACCCGTAGTTTACTAAAAGTAGAAGGATTGGTTTACAGGATTGGCCAACTTCAGCCGCTCTGGCTGCTGGTTGGTGTTTTCTCAGCCATAAGACAGAGCAGGAGCCACAACAGAGCCCCGAATCCATTCAAAGACCTCTCCTGCTATTGATACATGCTGAGGACATGAAGTCTGCACTACACACCCTCTGCAAAGACAGCCTGAAGCACAGTGTCCTGCTGAGCTCTCCCTTGGCTCACCTGCTTATTTGGGCTCCCACCACAGAAAAAGGTCTCAAGAGCTCTGCCTACAGCACATAAACTGAGAATCTACCGCACAGGACCTCGCTTCATTTCCTTACCATACAACTTTTTCCTTCTAAACTCAGCTCCTTGCTGTTGTCAGTGCGATCTTCAAAGCCAGTGCCATTTTTCCCATTCTCCTGCTCTCCACTGGATATCTTGCTTGGCATGGTAGAAGGAGAGCTCTTCGGGATGGGAGGCAATGGCTTGCAGGGAAGGAGCATGGAGGGAGATGCCAGAGTAAACTTCTTGGCAAGATTGTAGCCAGCCAGGCCTGCAAAGTGGAGACACAAAATGTAACAGAGGCTGCAATGCAAAGCTGAAACAGCTGAAGCTACCTATTTCATGGGACAGACCTCCTACAACCTTCTATAGAGCTGCCCAGGGAAACATGCTCCTGCCAGCAGCCCCTTGAGGCAGGCCAGGGGGACACCCTGACCCACTTGCACAGAGCCAGCACAGGAACAGCCTGGCCTCTGGGCTGCCCTGGGACAGCCGGGAGCCCAGAGCCCTGTGCTTCCCAGGAATGGGGCAGCTGCACAGGCACCCTCCTGCTCCTCTCCCTGCCCCACAGCTGAGCAGCCCTACAGCTACATGGGGCAATGGGAGCAGCACAGCTCATTGCAGGGGCCACATGCAGGGCACAAGTGTGTCCCTGGGAATGTGCCCAGGCTCTCGAGGCTGGCACAAGAGCCTTCCTCCCGCCAGAGAGCGGCCCAGCTCCCACCTTACCTCTTTGTGAGGCTGAGCCATGCTCGGCCTTCACCTTGTCCTCCCTGCCAAGGATCCTGGGAATAGCGCTTCCCTTCCGCCTCTCCCGGGGCTCCTGGGCCAAGGCCCCCTGAGCAAGCTGCGAGTGGAGACTTGCACTGCCAAGCCCGGGGGTCTGCACTGCATCCTTGCAGCCTGGCAGGGGAGGGAGGGCACCTGGGCGTGGAGGCTGCACAGGGCCCTCCTTAGACATGGTCTCCATCCACTTCATCCTGTAGGTTTTGTCTACGGATGAAGCTGGAGATCAGGCACAAGGGAAGAAGTGGGTTACAATCAACACATCAAATGGGTGAGGCATCCAAGGGGTTTTTCAATTTTTCAGAAGATTGCTTTGTTTTTATTTTTCATGAAACTAGCATCACTATAATTCCTCTGAACAGTAGGGAGCTGGCAATTCTGAAGGACCAGGTGGAAGGCAGCAATGATAAGAGAGCTGTGGCTGGGCTTCTGTGCATAGCAAGTACAGACCCACACTGCCTTGACTGCTATTTCTGCAACCCAGAAAGGCCTCTCAGCAAGCAGGCAGGCCTTGCTGGTGTTTTTATAGCACTGTTATAACATCCGCAGGGTTACAGCTGATCACCAAGCAGTGGAAGAATGGGAAATTTATCTTTAGTGAGACCAGACATTGACGGCAACGATCGAAACAGGCCTTGCATCTCATGACCATGTCCACTTTGTGGTCAGCTGAGGCCACAGTCCCTGTCCTGGCTGACAGTAGGAGTCATTTGGCTAGTGTCAAAAAGGAGAAAGCAGAGTAAACTAATGATAGAATGTTGTGATGGCATGGGCACCCTTGCAGGATCATCTGTAGCTCTCAGCCACCTACTCTGACACAGAGCCAGCACTGACCAACATTGACCAGTTTTCCCTGAAATCTGGCAGGATTTTTTTCCTTTTGGCTGAGGCCTTTCAGCTCCTTTCTCTCCTCACCTGTTTCTTCAGTGGTCTTTCCTTTTCTGGTAAAGTCCATTTTGGAACCCGTGCTTCTGCCTCGCAGAAGGATCAGGGTTTGAAATTGGGAATGCTCTCAGCAGAGACAGCGACTGGAGCTTGGTACCCAGCCTTAGAACAAGGTCGGGTGACTCCAATCGCCAGCACTCGGCACAGAGGCAGAGCCAGACGCGTCTCCTGCCGCTGTGTCCGTGTCACCCGCGACCTTCACAACCTCAGCGCGGGGCTGCCCCTTTGTGACGCGCTCGCCCGTGGTTCTCTCGTTTCCATGGCTGCAAAACCCCCATCCCAACACCATCCCCTTCCCAAGGGCAGCCAGCCCTAACCATGCCAGGCCAGGCCTGAGGGTTTGACACTGTCTAGGAGGAAAGACACTTTCAAAGGCTACTTTTCAAGGCCTTTGTTTCTGTAACTCTCACTCAGTTCTAGGTTGGGTTTTGCACTGTTTGGATTTTTGTTATTCTCTTCACAACAAACCAAGTGCTGGCACATGAACAATGGCAGCCCATGTTAGAAATTGAAGAAGCTTTCCACTCCCAGGTAGATGTCCCCAGTATTCAAGGAGCCTGCATCTGTAGGGAATAAATTGACCATCCAAATGTTCCATTTTTGCTCTACTTCATTCTTCCAGGGGTTTATTGCCTGCTTTGTTTCCTGCAGAGACACTAAAACCCAACATAAACATGACCTGCCTCAATACATTTCTGATCATAGCTGTCCCTGACAATTCAAAATCTTCTTAATGGAAATGGCACAGGGCAGGTCCTTCTGAAATGCTCTCCAACAGAGCTGTTAAAATTTTGAGAACTAAGCATTCTTCACATGGTGTCATAGAGGATAAAAGCATGTGGCAGCCAAGTGGTAAAAAAAAGAATAACTTTCTGAAATCAGGATTTTTTTTCTCCTGTAGAACATTATGGTCAATAATAAAAGCTCGACAGGAAAGGTTTAATGTCAGAGCTCATTTCTAGTGCAGAATTAATCCTGCAAAAATGCCACCTTGCTTACTCAGCAATACTTCTCAACAGCTATATTCAACACTCCAGCTGCATATCAGCAATTAAGGAATCATTCCAAAGGGATCCTGCCCAGGATTTGGCAGAACTAACCCTGAGGCAAGGGACCAGTGGATCTTATCCCTTTTAGTGCATCAGCAAAATTATTTGTTCAAATCTCATCTCTCCTGTCTATTAAAGGAAGCTTTGCACTCTGCTTTAGATGCCCCCACTGTTCAGTGGGCCGATATGATCCCTCTATCTGTAGGGTGTAAATTGGCCATGCAAATGTTCTCCTTCCTTGTGGCAGGGGTTTATTCCTGCTTTCTTTCCTGCAGACACACCCAAACCCAACATTAACATCACCTGCCTCAAAACAATTCTCATCTTGCCTGTCCTTGAAAATTCAAAACTATACACAGAGTGTTTCCCTGTCCCCAGAGTCGGGCTCTAAGGCTGGGCTCTCACTAGCCCGGAATGAAGAAGAGCTGCTGCACTTGCCAGCGGCTCTGGGGTCTCGCAATCAGCGCTTTGAATGCAGCTTTTGCACACACCCTGCCTCCCTGAGCCGAGCAGCATTCCTGGGCATCGGCACCGCCGCTGCAGGCCAACATCCTCCAGGCACAGCTGCAGGAAGGAGATTGCAGCGAGTCCTGGCTGAAGGAGTCTCCAGTCGGCTGCAGCCCTTCACCTGCGGCGGAATCGCCTTGTGCTGCCATGGGGGGAGCAAAGGGGGCGACGGGCTCTGTGCAGATGAGGATCTCCTCGATGTGCTGCTGGTCGCTGGGCCCGATACAGCTGCTGGTGCCTTCCCCCGCAGCATCAGGAGCCTGCATGGAAAAATAACACTGCCAGTGCAAGTGACAGCCACCCATCCCTGCCATGGCCCTGCCCACAGGGCGTCCTGCCTGCCAGACTGCTCGAGTCAGGTCATGTTAGAGCAACATAGAAACATGTTCAAATGATGCATTTTCTGCATTCTGTCAAAATCATGGCCATACAGTCCACATGGTGGAGGCAGACTGCTGTCGGCAGAAAGGGGGAAGCCCCAGCAGCTGCTCTCCCCATGGCTGGATGCCCTGGCAGCAGAGGCAAGTCTCTGACCGTGCCCACTGCTGTGGGAGCCAGGACAGTGCTTTGGAGTTGTTCCCACTGAACTCAGGCTGCTGCTACAGCAGCAACATCACTTCACACATTTGAAAACAAAGAGTTGGAATGGCACACAGGACTTGCCCCAAGAGCTACAGAAAAAGGAGGGGGTCATTAGAAGAGTTTGCTCCTTTTTAATACAAGCATGCCTGGATTTAAGCAGGGACACTGGGCTTATCATACTGGGGACTGCCTTGTAAGCCTTGTCTCTAGCAATTCCCACCAGTCTGCAAGTTTTTTTCAGTAGAAAGGGGGTAGATAAGATTTTACAACACATCCATGAGCAAGTCTGGGCCGGAACTCAAAGCACATGACAAATACTCCCAAATCTGCCACCCATGGGGAAAGGAAGCAGAAAAGCAGATGAAACAAGTGCCATTGCAGCTAAATTGGCTGCATTTATCCTCTGGTCCAACCTTTCTGGACAAAAGCACCTCAATTTAAACATACAGCTTAAGATCAAGGAATAAAAATGTTTCAGGAGCATTTAAAGCCTGATTCTTCTTACTTTCAAGGAAAGGTAGATGCTGAATTCCTTAAAAACACAAATGCAGGTCTGTTTGGGACTGCATCCTTCAAAACGAGGAATGGAGGTTTAGAACCACAGAACTGTTCCCATTGGGAAAGACCTTTAAGATCACAGAGTGCTCCCAATAACCTGAGACCGCTAACACTGCCAAGGCCACCACTAAAGCATATCCCAGGATGGGATGCCATTGGCCTTCCTGGCTACCTGGGCACACGCTGGCTCACGTTCAGCCACTGCCAACCAGCACCCCTAGGTCCTTTTCTACTGGCCAGCTTTCCAGCCACTCTGCCCCCAGCCTGTAGCCTTCCGTGGGGTTGTTGTGGCCCAAGTGCAGGACAGGACACTTCACCTTGTTGAACCTCATACAACTGGCCTCAGCCCATGATCCAGCCTGTCCAGATCTCTCTGTAGAGACTTCCTACCCTCCAGCAGATCAACACTCCCACCCAGCTTGGTGTCGTCTGCAAACTTGCTGACGTTCTCTTGATCCTCTCCTCCAGATCATCAATAAAATATGAAACACAACTGGCCCCAGTGCTGAGCCCTGGGGAGCACCACTTTTGACCAGGCACCAACTGGATTTCATTCCATTTAATTCCACCACTCCATGGGCCTGCCCATCTTGACAGTTTTCACCCAGGGAAAAGTGCATTAAGTACTTCGGGCTTTTCCTCATGCTCTGCTTTTTGCTTTCCCCCTCATCCAATAAAGGCAGAGATTCTTCTTAGCCTTCCTTTTGTATTCACAGAAATATTTTTACTCTCATTTCCAAGTTTCTAGGAAGAAATTCTTTGCTGTGAGTCTGCTGAGGCACTGGGAACAGGTTACCCAGATGTAGCGGGTTCAGTTTGCAACCGGGCGGAAACACCAATTAGTGTAGCGGTTTCAAGGTTAAAGTGGGCATTACCCACCCACCCCCCGATGTCCTTTCTGTGAGATAAACATTAGGAGGAAAGCAAAGCAGGCACGAAACTTGAAGAGACTAGAGAAATTTATTAACACCCAGGTGTAAAAAAACCCAACAGAACAAACTTTCAGAGTGCTCTCTTCCCCACTTTTCCCCTCCCCCAATCAGTATCACAGTTCTAGGAAAAGGGAATAAAAAGGGTTTCCCCCCTGCTGCGTGCGGTTTTACAAACTGCCACCATTTGCAGGTTACTTCTCTTTCCCATGAACCCTCTCACAGCCCTTGCGACTGCTAAAACACAGGCCCTCACACATGGGGCTATTTAAGAATGAATCATTTTCCTTTTGGGCTTGAACACAAGGCCTCCTTTGCCACCAGGTTTTGATCCTGGCATCGGCACTCTTCAACCTTCTCACAAGCCACTCTGGAAAAAAAAATGCCCATCCCCACACACATTTTAACATGGATTAGAGAGACAAACAGTTTGCAATATTACAGTTCATACCACAACGAGGCAAGGGATTTTTCAAGCTCCACACGGGACTCCACGCAGCACCGCCCTTGTGGCTTCGTCCCACGTGACCCCGCTTTCTCCTCTCTCTGGCTCTGAAAGCTGCCATGTTGTAGGGTGTTACCGAGCTCCATGGTGGAGAGAGCCCTCCCTGCTCCCTCTGCGCTGCCGGGTGCACAATGTGGAGAAGGGGTGTCTTCCTCTGTTCGCCATGAAGTCTGCTGGCTGCACTGGAGGTTCCACCGGCTCCCCCTTCTCTCAGGATACCGCGTCGGACAACCTCAGCCCCATGGCCGGCAGCCACCTCGCGGCTCAGGGAATAATTGCCCTCCCACTTTCCAGAGTCCGTGCTGCAGCGAAAAAATCCTCCCTTCTCACTGGGAGAAGGGGCAGAAGGCAGAGGAGCAGGGGGGAGGGGTGCCCATCCCCAGCCCCTTGCGAGCCCGGCGGCCGGGCGCCACCCCTCCCCCTCCCCCATCCCTGCCTGAGCAGGGACAGGAACTCCGAAAAAATATGTAAAATTTAGAGAAGCGTGATTGGTCTGAAAGGCTGTCGGTCAATCTATGATCAACCCATGACACCAGAGAAGCTGTGGATGCCCCAAGCCTGGAAGTGCTTAAGGCCAGGTTGGTGGGGCCCTGAGCAATCCGGTCTAGTGGAAGGTGTCCCTGCCCACAGCCAGGGCTTTGGAAGTAGAGAATCTTTCAGGTCCTTTCCAATCGAAATCATTCTGTGATTCTGATTTCACTGCAATAGTCAGATTAAACTTGGGCTTTGTCCCTTTCAATTTTGTCCCTGCACAACCTCATGACATCCTTAGAGTTCTCTTGAGTTGCCTGCCCCTTTCTCCAAAGATGATAAACTCTCCCATTCCCCTGAGTTCCAGCCAAAGCTCTCCGTGGGACCTATTGTGAGTGGGACTAGTACATAAAGCAGGGAGTCAGGAATATCTCGCTAGGTCTCATTTCATAGGAATAATAGCTAGGAAATATGTCAATGACGACTTCCCAGTACAGCAAACCTACAGTAATGTTATATGAAACAAGCTCATGCCAACCATGCTACAGAGCCCACCAGGACTGGAGCTGCTGTAGAGGTCAAATGCAGGGAAGCGAGCGTGGGGCGAGCGGGGGCCGCAGGACAGGCCGTGGGGGGAC
>JAMPIT010000648.1:0-23461 GCA_026261815.1 Monarcha castaneiventris obscurior | reverse complement strand
GTTGTGCCAGTGGGCAGGGCCAGCACCACAGACACAGACACCAACTGAAGGAACCCCTGTCATTTCCTACAGTTCACAGCAGCAAAGAATCCCAAAAGGAGCAGCTCAGCAATGCCCCCAATCATCACTGCCAAAGATTGTCCCCAGTGATTAACCAAGATCCAGCACCAGTTACCCTCAGACTTTCCCATCCCCCAGAGCCACACATCAGCTGGGGGAAGCTGTCCCAGCCAAGGACTGGAGCCACTCCTGGACACTGGGAATTCCTGCAGCGGCCTCCACCCACAGCTGAGGCTCCAACCCCGCTGGGAGAGGGCCCAGCTTTGACAGTGCTGAATGAACAAACCGACAGCACTTCTAGTGCGGGAACATCTGGTTTCATCCTCCCCTTGGGCTCCTCCTAAGCCTGGCCAGGACTCAAGAAGGAACCAAGGGAGGTGACTTTGACCATACAGCCCCAAACAAGGCCAGAGGTCGGATTTCATGGCCTTGTCCGGCTTCTAAACACAGAAAGGTCAATCCATGTTTCACTAATGAGTGGATACATCTATCACAGCGCTAATGACCATGCATATTTCAGTAATGAGCAGATACAAAGATAACCTTTGGTTGGAAGGTTCACCGAGAGGTCACCTTTGGCTCAGGGCCTGTTGTTCAGGCCTCAGTCAGGCCTCCTGTTCAGGCCTTGGCACTTCAGGGATGTGGTTTAGTGCTGGGCTTCACTGTACTGGGTTAAGGGTTGGACTCGATGGGCTCAGAGGTCTTTTCCAACAGAAAGGATTCTGTAGTTCCAGGATCCTGTCTGCTGTATTCAGCCAGGTCCATGGTACCAGCATCACTCTGCCCAAAAAGTCTCCTCTTGCTCAGCTCTTGTGGCCTAAGGCTTCAGCTCCTCCAGCTCCTGGTGCTAAGCTGCTCATGCTGAACAAGATGACCCGGAGAGAAGAATACAGTTCATCCAATTCCTTCTGGGACACGCAGAGGGGAGGGTGTGAAAACAGGAGCATTGTTTGGTGTGGCCTCCTCCGTGCCCTTCACGCCTCTCAGCACTTTGAAACAGCCAAGAGCTTTCTCCAAGAGTGCAATGGAGCAGCTGCTCCTGCTGCCAGCTCTCACCCTTCCCAGTCTCTGCACTTGACTGCTTTTGTCCCTCTTGCTGTGCCCTCGGTGCCCCCGGGGCTCAGTGGCTGCTGCCCAGGGCTGTGGAACTGGCACAGATCCAGTGCTCCAGACCCTCCTTTCTCTGCCCTTGGAGCTGCCTGGTCACAGCAGCCTTTTCCATCTGGAAGCTCCACATGGCCAGGGAGTGCCCACCTCTGCTCCTTGCACACCCTCCAGGAGCCCAGGGCTGCCATCTCCAGGCCCTGCTGGCACTGAGGGCTCCCAGGTGCCCCAGGCTGCTGTGACACCGCTGCAAACGGGAGGGAACAGTGGCAGGGGCTGTGCTGAAAGGCAGCTCCATTTGCTGCTGCTGCTGTGGGGGTCATTTGTCCAGCCCTGGCCCAGAGTCAGGGATCAGATGCAGGCCCTGCTGCTGCTCCCTCGGCATCAGCCACAATTTGGGTGTTGCTGTCAGTGCCAGCAGCAGCGGGCGCTGAAGCAGCGGCTGCTGACAGTGCCCCAAGCCCCGGGGCCCGAGGGCTCCCTGGGCTGCGGGGCTGGCAGGGAGCTGCCCCTTGTTCTCCCTGTGCCTCACGCAGAGCTGGGCCGCTCACAAGTGGGGCAGCACAGCAAACAGGGAGCCTGCGAGTCTCTGCCAGCCGTGTCTGCTCAGAGGTTGGCCCTTGGAGCTTCAGGGGGACAGAGGCAGCTGCTTCTGGTCCCTCTGCGTGTCCCCGTGTTCAGCAGTGCTGCTCCATCATTTAGGACGTGTTTTCTGTTTAAATTATTAGAAAATAAAAAAAGAAAAAAACCCCAGAAAATATTATGAAACATAAAACCAAAACCCAAATGTGTAGCGAAAAATCTTTTGTAACTATGGATTAAGAGGTAAGTGATCTTTTCCAAAAGACAGCTCAGGTATTTCTAAATATGCTGATGGCATTGATCCATCCTACTGACCTCAGCAGTCCTTTTTTAAAGATTTTGGGGTTTGTTTCCAATACTGTTATTTTAAATTGTGGTTGAAGCAATAGGAAATTGCTTTGTGCCCTGCCAGCTCCAAGCAGGACTGGAAATCTAAACTCCGTCCCACCCCAACTCATGGAGAAGATGCCCTTCCTTCTCACCCTGCAAATGAGCTGCACATTCCCTTGGAAATTGTCGGGGGGTTCTCAAAGACGCCAAGTCCCACTGAGGGCTTTTTGCTCTGCTTTGGCAGTGGAGAAGGGCAATTCCTCATCCATCAGCTCCAGCCTGCAGTGCCTCAGGAACACGGCCCACTCGCCAGCTTTGGCCCACTCGGGGCACTGCTAGAGGAGGAAGAAAGTGCAATGGCACAATTCCAGCCCAAAAGAAAGGAAGAGTGGGACAGACAGAACATCCTGTGGAGATCCAGGCGTTCAGCTGGGACTGAGAAGAGTTTGGGTTCTTGCCAGTGGGATGTGTGTCCCTGACTGCAATCTCTTGGCCTGCACCAGAGTCTCACTCACCTGCACAAGCAGAAAGCTCCGTCGCTGTGCTCGCAAGGGGCTCGTCTGCTGCAAAGCTGTCAGAGCCCTGTGAGGGCAGAGCGGGCCCAGCCGTGCCCGGGGCTGAGCCCCAGCAGAGCCCTGGCAGAGCCCAGAGCAGCCTCAGCATGCGCAGGGCCCGGCTGCAAGGAGAGAAAGCAGAAACCGCCCGGCAGCTGAAGCCTCCTGTCCCCTTGTCCCAGCCGCCCGCAGTGCCCAGGCCGTGCTGGCCGTGCTCAGAGCTGGGCCCAAAGCTGCCAGCATTGCTGCCTTTGGGAGCAGAGCAGGAGGGCAGGACATGTGCCCAGCCTGCAGCCAGCCATGGCACAGCCACCTCCTCAGCAGCTGCCCAGAGCCCAAAAGCAGCTTGGCAGCCGCCTGAAGAATTCGCTGCAGCCGCCCCAGCAAAGGGGGAACCTTTGGTGCCCGGCCAGGCCGTGCCATGCCCAGATCTGGGAGCATCCCCCTGCCTGTGGCCTCACCTGCACATTGGGCGTGGAGCGTGGCTTTGAAGAAGGTGCCAGAATCAAAGTCCATCATCTTCAGCTGCCGCTGGCCAGCTCGAGGAAGAGGTTGTTGTCCTTGAGGTCGTCCTTGGTGTCTCCAGCAGCAGCAGCCCCACCTGGTACAGCTTCTCCAGGGGCTCCTTCTCCTTCCCTGGGGGCCAGACCAGGCTGTCAGGGCTCTGCCCAGGGCCCCAGCCATCAATGAACCAGACAAGCAAAACCAGGGGGGATGGTGGCCACCAGTGCTTGCCAGAGCAGCTCAGCTCCAGCTCAGCTGCAGCCCAAGAGCTGCGTGTTCCCCTCTGATGATCCCTGCTCAGAGCTACAGGCAGGACAAAAGAGTCTGGTTTGCTTTGCCACTGATTGCCAGGAGATGTGTGGGGCTGTTACCTGCCAGGCCCCTGGATCAGACTGTGCCCGTGGATCTCTCCCATCTTCTAGGGCAGATGAACACCCTGCAGCCACGGATCATTGAAGAGCTCCTCCAAGGACGGCCTGTCCAAGGGCTGCATGGACAAGCACCTCTTAATAACATCCTGGCACTCTGGGGAGACAAACCAGAAACCACCAGTCAGCTGGAGAAGGATCCCACCCGCTTTGCCCCCCGTTCCCGTGCCCAGGCCATGCTGGGTGTGCCCAGAGCTGTGCCTAAACTTCCCCATGGATTCTGTGCTTTGCAGGGCAGCAGGAGAGCAGGACATGTGCCACCTCCTCAGCAGCTGCCAGAGCGGGATGCTCCTGAGCCCGCTGCTGTCTCCCAGCACTGCTGCTCCCCCCGTGCCGCAGAGATGAGGATCCACCTGGAGAGAGCCAGCGAGGGAACAGGATGCGCCCCCAGATGATCTCCTGGCCCCTCCTGAACGGGTGCTTCCCCACCACCAGGTGCTACAGCAGGAGGCCCAGGGACCAGATGGTTGCTGCCTCACCGTGGTAGCGTTGGTGCTGGATCCACTCGGGTGGGCTGTAGGACAGGGATCCTATGGAACACAGCCCGAGCTCATCAGGGGATGCTGCTGCTCCCAGAGCCCTGCCCCAGCATCCCTGGGCACGCGGGGGCTGCCCCAGTGGCACACGGGGTCACCCGCTGCCCTCTCGCCAGCACCTGGGACTTGTGTACAAACTTGGGGCTGGAAAAGAAGCCACTGGTGCTGGAAGAGGGCAGCAGAAGCCCTGGGGAGGCCCAAACATGACATGCAAATGAAAAACCCACCCAGTACTGGGGAAAACCCACTCTCCTCCCTGCCTGCATTGCCCCAAAAAACATTAATAAGCCAAGGCAAACAAGGGCAGCGGAGCAGTCCAGGCCCTTCCTCGCCTGCACACCAAACCGGCCGGTGCCCGGGCTCTGACCCCCCTCTCTGCCACCCCCATGGGGGTGTTTGTCGGGCTGGCTGCCCCAGCCCCAGCCCCAGCCCAGGGCACGGTGGGTGCTGAAGGCTGTCGGCAGGGCCAGGAACTGGCCCCCTCCCAGCCCCAACCAAAAGCCACTTGGCTCAAGAATTAATCCCATCCTGGGAACAATGAGGGCAAGCCCCGGTGCCACACCCAGGCTGGGCCATGAGATGCCCGGGAGCATCCCCTGGGAGGGCTCACCTGCAAACTGGGTGTAGGCTGTGTCCTGGAGGAAGGCGCCACAGCCGAAGTCCATCAGTTTCAGCTGTCCCGTGGCCAGGTCGAGCAGGATGTTCTCGGGCTCGATGTCCCGGTGCAGGAGCCCGCAGCTGGGGCAGCGCCGCACGGCCTCCAGCAGCTGCCGGAACAGCCCCCGCGCCTCCTCCTCGGGCAGGAACCTCCGCTCCGCCAGGAAAGCCGGCAGGAACCTCCTGGCACCGCTCCGGACGCTCCAGCACCAACAAGAAGCTGCTGGGGAGCTCGAGCCACTGCAGGAGCCGGATGACAGCGGCACAGCCAGGGGACACCTTGGCCAGCAGCACGATCTCCAGGGGCGCACGGGCGCCGTCGGGCTGCGGGAGGAGCGCGGTGCCGTCAGCGGGGCTGAGGCCGTGCCGGGCCTCTGGGACCCCTCAGCCAGCCCGGGCTGCTCCGCGCCCCCCGCTCACCCCACGCCCGCTCTCCCTGCGGGGCTCCCGGCGGCTCCCGCCCCGCCGGGCCCCGGCTCCTCGCCGCCCGGCACGGCCCGGCTCTGCCGCTGGCCCCGCTCACTCACCAGCTCGCCCCAGGGCCGGACGCGCTCCCGCGGCACGCATTTGATGGCCACCTGCGAGCAAGGGCCAGCAGCGGCCTCAGCTCGCCGCCCGCCCCGCCGCGCCCCGGCCTCCTCCTCCTCCTTCCTTCCTCCTCCCCTCCTCCTTCCTCTCCTCCTCCTCCTCCTTCCTCCTCCTCCTCCTCCTCCTCCTCCTCCTCCTCCTCCTCCTCCTCCTCCTCCTCCTCCTCCTCCTCCTCCTCCGCCCGCCGCCGGCCCCGCCACTCCCCGGGGCTCCGTCCGCGAGCCGCGTCCCCGAGCAGACGCTGCCGAAGCCGCCGCTGCCCAGCAGCGAACCCAGCCGGTGCCGCTCCTGCAGGGCCTCCTGCGCCTTCCCTGCGGGCGACACGCGGCCGTCAGCGCTCGGCCCGGGGCCAGACACGGCCCCCGAGCGCCCCCCGAGCGCCCCGGGCCGGGCATCCCCATCCCAACGGGACACCGGCGGCTCGGGGCCGGCGGCCGCGCTCCAGAGCGGCGGAGCTCGGGCCGGGGAAGCCGCAGCGGAGGCGGCGGCAGCGGCCGCGCCCCGTGTGTCCTCCGCGGGCCCCGGGAGGCGCCGGCGCCGGGGCCGGAGCTGGACCCCGCGCCGGGGCCGGGGCCGGGCTCGGGCCAGGCGGAGCCCAAGGGTGGCGATGCCGCCCCAGCCCCAGGCACTGATGCCCGCCCGGCAGCGCCACAGCCAGGACGGCGAGAGCCGGGCGGAGGCGAGACCGCGGCGGGACGGCCGGGGCCGGGGAGGGGCCTGGGGCATGGCCCGGCCCGGCAGGGGGAGGGGGAGAGACCGGGAGGGGAGGGGGACACCGGGAAAGGGGGACCGGGAGAGGAGGGGGAGGCCGGGAAAGGGGGACCGGGACCCTGAGAGAGGGAGAGGGACAGCGGGAGAGTGAGAGGAGGAGAAGGAGAAAGAGATGCAGAGTGTTGAAGATGCCGCCGCTGCTGCCGCTGCAACTGAAGCGCCGGGGCCGTTTGTCCGCGTGTCCGAGTGTCCGCGTGTCCGTTCCCCGCTCGCCCCACGCGCCCCACGGCCGAGCCCCGCGCGCCCCGGGGGCAGCCCCTGAGTGTGGCCAAACACGGGAACTTTGCCGTGTTCAGCCCAGATCCAGAGTCCTGACTCCCACACGCTGGCAGAGGAATCCCCTCGGCTGCTGCTGGGCCTTGTCCCTGCTGAGGCTCAGACACTGCCGGGGCACATTCCCTGCCTGTGGAATTCGGGCCCCACCCAAGCACTGTACTTCTGTCTCCAGCATTGCTTCCCAACAAAAACAGGGGAAGGCAAACTGTGCACAGCTCATGGTATTCCAGAGTGTCTAAAACTCACCAAGTCATAGATCTTAGAGGTGAGATCCATTTGGAATTGGCGGGATAGAGAAACAGTGCAACATGGAAAAGGGGAGCACAGAAATAAATAAAAGAAAACATCTTGGATCATTTCTCTCCATTTTCATTTCGCTTCTGGAAAGCTGTTTCAGATTTCCAGGGATCTTCTGCACAGTCCTGTTTGCTCTGCTCAAGAACCTTTCCTGGAGAACGAGGTGCAGCTCCTGTCACAAGATGTGCCACCCACTGCAGCTTCTCTTGGCTTTCCACACTGTGAGTGCAGCACAACTTCTGCAGCCAAGCAGGACAAATGTTGGAAGAACTTTACAACTTGTCCTTTCTTTTCCTTGGGAGCTGGGGAGTGGAGCCACTGGTGAGGTTTTCATTGTGGCTGTTCTAACCTAAGAAACCAGGAGGTGGTGATGCCTCGGCAAGGAGATAAAGCTTGAGCGATGCCAAAAGCTGTAGCTGTGCAGAAAGAAGCAGTTCCTGTGTGCCAGGGTATGTGAGTGAAGCACCTTTTAGAACAGCAGATTTAGCAGAACAAGCTAAGTGCAAAAGCTGACCAGTGGCTCTTTGAGCAGCCAGTCTTACAAAGCATAGGCAGAGAACAGAGGTGAAAAGTTCAAGGCTGAGGAAGACTCCTGAGCCTTCATCCAAAACGAGCACCAGGAGGCTGACGACCACCCCGTGCAGGAACCGCACAGGCGCCACAAGGGCTGGCACCATCATGTGATTAGAAAATGTGTTGCAATGTGAAGGTTAGGAAAGTCTAATGTGCACATGAAGTATAAAAAGCACAAAAGGCAGTGCTGTGCGAAGAAGGGCCGAGTGAGTTTGTGCTGGAGCTGTCCCCCTCGCTGCCGGCGTCGAATAAACCCACAGCTGCTCTCCAGGCCTGGCCCTGTGGCGTCCTGTTCTCCTGCCCAGGGCTCGGGCATCAAAGCCCCGGGCCCCGCAAGGGGAAGCCAATGGAGACCTCCCCGTGGCCTTTCCCCTGGGCCAGGAGGATGGAGACCGCCCAGTGCCCCCCAAAGGCAAGGAGGGCAGAGACACCCCGGCCCCCAAATGGGAGGGGGACGGAGAAAATCCTGGCCCCCCTAAAAAGGAGGAGGATGGAGCCCCCCGGCCTCCTCATACGGGAGGAGGTTGGAGATGACCCCGGGCCTCTTCCATGGGAGAGGAGGATGGGGACCACCTTGGCCCCCCCATTAGGGGAGGAGGATGAAGGCTCCCCCAGACCTCCCATAGCAGAGGAGGACAGGGACCCCTATGGTCCCCCCAAAGATAAGGAGGATGGAGACCCCCTGGGTCCCCTAAAGAGGAAGAGGATGGAGACGTCAATGGGGTGAGGAGGACAGAGACCAGCCCTGGGCCCCCTAAAATGAGAGGGTGACAGAGACCTCCCAGGCACCCCAAAGGGGAGGAGGATGCAGACATCCCCCATCTGCCCCAAAGGGGATGGGGATGGGGACAACCTCTGGCCCCCTTAAAGGCAAGGAGGCTGGAGACCTCCCTGGCCCCTCCAAACAGGAGGAGGACAGAGACCACCCTGGCCCCCTCTGTGATAGGAGGACGGCAATTCCCCCCAATGCATCCCATGGGAGAGGAGGACAGATGAGCCGAGGTTGTCTCTGTCCCTCTCCTCCCTTGGGAGTCCCAGGGGGTCTCCAACCCTCTCTTGTCTGGGAATGATCGGGGCTGGGGATGGTCTCTGTCCCTCTCACCCCACTCGGTGCCCAGTGAGGGTCTCTGTCCTTCTCCCCTTGGGATTCTCGGGAGATGCTTGTGGGGCTTTGGGGGTGTCTCTGTCCCTCTCACCCCGAGGATGCTTGGGTGGGGTCACACCAGGGCTGAGAGGGACAGAGACCCCCCCGGCCTCCCCAGGTGTGAGAAGGTCGGAGAGCCCCCACCCCCCGAGCACAGTCAGCGGTGAGAGGGACACAGAGCCCCTGGTCCCCAGCCCTGCACAAGCATTCCCTGAGGTGAGAGGGATGGAGACCCCCGAGCATCCCCCAGGGCCAGGGGGACAGAGACCCCCGAGCATGCCCTGGATTGAGAAGGATGGAGACTCCCCCAAGCATCCCCCTGGCACAGGGGTGGGAGGGAGGGAGACCCCCCCAGGCATTCCCTGGGGTGAGAACGATGGAGAGCCCTGAGCATCCCCTGGGGTGAGAGGGACAGGGACACCCCCTCGGGAATGCCCTGGGCTGAGAGGGGCAGGGACACCCCCTCGGGAATGCCCTGGGCTGAGAGGGACAGGGACACCCCTTCGGGAATGGCCTGGGGTGAGAGGGACAGGGACACCCCCTCGGGAATGCCCTGGGGTGAGAGGGACAGGGACACCCCCTCGGGAATGCCCTGGGGTGAGAGGGACAGGGACAACCCCCACCAAGCCCCTCCCAAGCATCCCCCGGGCACCAGACAAAATAAACTTGGCAGAAATCAAACTTAACTCTACATAAAATGCTTTGAGCAATGTTTGCTCTTCCCACAAGTCACTTGTGCTGAAAACACAAACAAACCCCAAACACGAATAAACCGACAGTACAAGCAATGATGGTGGCAATTCAAAGTTCCAGCAGTTCCCCCACAGCTCCAGCTCAGCTGCTGGCAGGTTCCTGTAAAAGAAAAGTGACAATTCGGCCCAATACAGATGATTAAAAGGAAGGAAAAACTCTGTGTAGCTGTCACAAAGGTGGCAGGGACAAAGAGAAAAATGATTCTCACGTTTGGCAAAGCCCCCCAGGCTGTGAGAGACAAAAGGGGGAGAGCAAGGGAGGGACAGGGACAGAGACCTCCCCTGGGGAGGGGCAAGTGTGACACTGTCCCCTGTGTGCGTGGCCTTCCCGGGGTGGGGGTTTCACACTGAGCCAGGCTGGGGAAGGGGGGTGGTGTTCACTGCCCCTGAGCAGGGGTTACCCCACAGCCCCAAATCTCTCCTCCTGCCCCCTTGGGTGGGGGATGGGGGTGCAAATGTGGCCTCAGCAAATGGGTCTGGGGGCTGTGGCCTCCCCCAGGCCGACCCCAGCCAGGGATGATTTTCAGGACAGCTCTGGGCTTGGCTTTCTGGTGGATTCATTCCTCTCCCTCAGCCTTGTTTACTTCTTATAGTAAAGAACATTTACTCCTTTTCCTGCATTTTTGCTTGGGAGCCCTGTAATTGTGGGATTTGATCCCAGGGGATCATGGGGGCACTGCTGGGCCCCATGGAACCAAGGGGCCGCTGTGATTCTGAGAGGCCCCACGGATCCAAGGAGACCTTTGTGCTCCTGCAGGTCCTCATGGAATCACGGAGTCCATTGTGACACTGCAGGGCCCCGTGGAACCAAGGACACCTTTGTGACACTGCAGGGCCCCACGGAACCAAGGGAACATGGAACAGCTCTGGCTGCCTTGGGCTCCTGGGGGCTGCCTGACAGCTCCAGCTGAGCTTGGCATGTCCAGGGCCGATTCTCACCAGCCCCTGGAGCGCTGGGGCTCTGTGCTTTCCTTCCTGTGGAAAAGAACTGTCCTTCTTCAGGCACAATTGGCCAAAATTGGGATTTGGCCTCCAAAATTCTGTCTGTCCAAGGATTGCTCCCAGGGAAGAGCTGCCAGCACAGATGGGTTTGGCTGGGCCTGGCCTCCAGTGGCTCCTGCTCATCTCCCCCTGAAACACTGGGGCTCCGTGCTTTCCCTCCTATGGAAAAGAACTGTCCTTCTTTTTCAGACTCCCATGGCTAAAATTGGGATTTGGCCTCCCAAATTCTATCCAAGGATTGCTCCCAGACAGAAGTTGCCAGGACAGACAGGTCTGGCTGGCCTTGGCCTCCTGGGGGCCACCTCTCATCTGCCTTCAAAACATTGGGGCTCCACCCTTTCCCTACAATGGAAAAGAACCATCATTCCTGTCCAGGCGCCCATGGCCAAAACTGGGATTCCACTTCCAAATTCCCATCTATCCAAGGATTGTTCCCAGATGAAACCTTCCAGGACAGACAGCTCTGCCTGGCTTGGCCTCCCAGGGACCACCTCTCATCTGCCTTTGGAACATGGGGGCTTTGTGCTTTTCTTCCTATGGGATTAAACATCTTTCATGTCCTGGTGTCCATGGCCAATATTGAGAATCCACCTCCAAAATTCTGTATATCCAAGGGTTGTTCCAAGAAAAAAGCTGCCATGAGAGACAGGTCTGGCTGCCCTCGCCCATGGTGGCCACCTCTCATCTTCATCCAAAACACCTGGATTTGTGCTTTTCTTTCATATGGAAAAAACCCATCCTTCTCAGCAAAGCCCCATGGCCAAAACTGGGATTCCACCTCCCAAATTCCATATATCCAAGGATTGCTCCCAGACAAAAGCTGCCATTACCATCAAGTCTGTCTGGCTTGGCCTCCTGAGGGCCAGATCTCACCTGCCTTCCAAACCCTGGGGCTCTGTGCTTTCCTTTTTATGGAAAAGAGTCGTCCTGTTTGTCCAGGCACAAACTTGGATTCCACCTCCCAAATTCCCTCTATCCAAGGGTTGCTCCCAGACAAACCTGCCAGGACAGACAGATCTGGCTGGCCTTGGCCTCTGGTGGCTGTGTCTCATCTGCCCCTGAAGCCCTGGGGCTCGGAGCTTCCCTTCCTCTGGAGACCACTGTGAGCCTGCGTGGCCTCGTGGAGCCCAGGGGCCATTGTGACACTGCAGGGCTGCTGGCACCAAGGGCACCATCGTGACCCTGTGGCCTTCCATGGAACCAAGGGGCCACGGTGGCACTGCTGGGCCCCAAAGAACGCAGGGGCCTTTGTGACCCTGCAGGGCCCCACGGAACCAAGGGAACATGGAACAGCTCTGGCTGCCTTGGGCTCCTGGGGCCGCCTGACAGCTCCGGCTGAGCTTGGCATGGCCAGAGCTGCTTCTCATCTGCCCCTGCAGCGCTGGGGCTCCGTGCTTTCCTTCCTGTGTGTGTTGGTTTTGCACGGCCTGGGTTTTGGTAGCGGGGGGGCCACAGAGGTGGCTCCTGTGAGAAGCTGCTGGAAGCTCCCACCATGTCCAGCAGAGCCAATCCCCGATGGCTCTGAAGATGGACATGGCAATGGCCAAGGCTGGGCCAAGGAGAGAGGCTGGTAACGCCTCTGTGATAACAGATTTAAGGAGGAAATCAAAACAAAGTGGGCCACAGTGTTTTTCTAGTCAGAGAAGAGGAGGAGGTGAGAACATGTGAGGGAAACAACAGGGAGACACCAAGGGCAGTGGAGAAGGAGGGGGAGGAGGTGCTCCAGGAGCCGGAGCCGAGATTCCTCTGCAGGCTGTGGTGAGACCATGGTGGAGCAGCTGTGCCCCTGCAGCCCCTGGGGATCCACGGGGGATGCAGAGATCCACCCACAGCCCCTGGGGATCCACGGGGGATGCAGAGATCCACCCACAGCCCCTGGGCATCCACGGGGGATGCAGAGATCCACCCACAGCCCCTGGGGATCCACGGGGGATGCAGAGATCCACCCACAGCCCCTGGGGATCCACGGGGGATGCAGAGATCCACCCGCAGCCCCTGGGGGA
The DNA here is from genome assembly GCA_026261815.1 of Monarcha castaneiventris obscurior. NCBI lineage: Eukaryota > Metazoa > Chordata > Aves > Passeriformes > Monarchidae > Monarcha > Monarcha castaneiventris. The sequence continues at coordinate 11,300 of JAMPIT010000648.1, read as the reverse complement.
GGTGCCCACGCCGGAGCGGGTGGATGCCTGGAGGAGGCTGTGATCCTGTGCGAGACCCGGTGCAGAGAGGGGCCCTGCTCCCAGGCTGGAGCAGCCTGTCCTGGAAGAACTGAGCCCATGCAAGAGTGACCCACGCTGCAGCAGTTTCTGGAGGACTGCTGCTCGTGAGATTGGAGCCACGTCAGAGACGTTCACGGAGAACTGTCTCCTGTGGGAAGGGACCCCACGGTCTCACAGGGGAACAACTCCTCTCCCTGAGCAGCAGGAGAAGCCACAGGAGATGAACTGACCATAATCCCCATTCCCTGCCTCCTGTGCCATCGGTGGGAAGGCTGGAGAGGTGGGGAAGGTGTTTTCAAAGTTCTTATTTAGCTTCTCATTATCCTGCTCTGATTTTGTTATTAATAAATTCACTTTGTATCTGTAAGTTAAACCTGTTCTGCCCAGGACAGTGTTGGATGAGGGATCTCTCCTGGTCCTTATCTCAACCCATGAACCCTTTGTTGTATTTTCTCTCTCCTGTCCAGCTGTGGACAGGAGTGAGAGAGCAGCTTTGGTGGCTGCCTGGAGTTCAGCCAGCATCAACCCACTACAGACCTGAACAAAAAAATCCCTGGGCAATGATTCCCCTGTGATCTAAAGCCCCCACCCCTCCCACGGCAGCCCCATCCCACAGAAATGTCAGTGACTGAGCCTCTCGCTCTCCACGGCTTCACTGCTTTGGTACCCAGGGGTTGCCACGGGGTCCCCATCGCCCCTCTGAGCTGGGTTTGGGTGGGGTTTTGGTGGCTCTGCAGTCCCTGCTGTAATGTGGTTGTTCCAGGTCACAGACCACGATCTCTGGGCTGCCCACTCTGGGTATTTATTTTTGAGTCACATTTAAGCTGCAGCTTTGTCCATGCTATTATTCATGTTCAGATTCTCAGCTCCAGGACACGCTGTGATCCACCTGTGACTCACATCCCAGGGCCATAAAATTCTGAAAAACTTCACTGATCAGCCCAGCAATCCCAGCCACTGTTGTCTACTTTTAAATAATACAAAACTGTCAGCCCCCGCTGTGGTCACAGGACAGCCAGAGAGCAGGACAGCACCGCAGCAGCCAGAGCTGAGGGCTCACACAGGGACAGAAGGACAGTGTGGAAGGATAAACAGAGCAGCTCTGAAAGCACCGAGTGCTGCTGCTCCCTGGCACTGCTGCTGTGCTGGGACTCAGTTTCTCTCCCCCTCTGCACACAGGCACTGCCCTACCAGATTCAGATGAGCTTTCCAATGAAGGCTTTTTGACAAACATGTTGCTGCAGGATCCCTTCTTTTGCTAAAGTGCCCAGAGGGGGTGATTCCTCATTTAAATCGTCTCTAGGTAAATTTGAGGTGTAAGCAGAGAATTACAAATAGGATGAATAATCCCAGGAATGGGATGATAATGGGATAAATAAAGTTTCATTTTGCGCAACATTATCACAAAATGACAAAGGAAACCCTGCACACACACAACCATTATGAAAAACTTGAGAAGACAGCCTGGGCCTGCAATGAGTTACACTGCAGGCTATGGAGAACAAAACCATCACTTTATTGCTTCTGAAAAGCATCCAGTCACGGCTTTCCTCAGGGCATCCTTGAGCTCCTGGTTCCTCAGGCTGTAGATGAGGGGGTTCAGGGCTGGAGGCACCAAGTACAGAACTGACAGTGCCAGATCCAGGGATGGGGACGAGATGGAGGGGGGCTTCAGGTGAGCAAACATGCCCGTGCTGACAAACAGGGAGACCACAGCCAGGTGAGGAAGGCACGTGGAAAAGGCTTTGTGTCAGCCCTGCTCAGAGGGGATCCTCAGCACAACCCTGAAGATCTGCACATAGGAGAAAACAATGAACACAAAACAGCTAAAATAAAGAAAAGCACTTAGCGTGACAAGCCCAAGATCCCTGAGGTAGGAGTGTGAGCAGGAGAGCTTGAGGATGTGTGGGATTTCACAGAAGAACTGGCCCAGGGCATTGCCGTGGCACAGGGGCGGGGAAAATGTATTGGCCGTGTGTAGGAGAGCATTGAGAAAGGCACTGGCCCAGGCAGCTGCTGCCATGTGGGCACAAGCTCTGCTGCCCAGGAGGGTCCCGTAGTGCAGGGGTTTGCAGATGGACACGTAGCGGTCGTAGCACATGACGGTGAGGAGACAATACTCTGCTGAAATAAAAAAGGAAAAGAAAAAGAGCTGAGCAGCACATGCTGAGTAGGAGATGTGCGTGGTGCCCCAGAGGGAATTGTGCATGGCTTTGGGCACAGTGGTGCAGATGCAGCCCAGGTCGGTGAGGGCCAGGTTGAGCAGGAAGAAGAACATGGGGGTGTGCAGGTGCTGGCCGCAGGCTACGGCGCTGATGATGAGGCCGTTGCCCCGGAGGGCAGCCAGGGAGATGCCCAGCAAGAGGCAGAAGTGCAGGAGCTGCAGCTGCCGCGTGTCTGCCAATGCCAGCAGGAGGAAGTGGCTGATGGAGCTGCTGTTGGGCATTTGCTGGCTCTGGCCACGGGCACCTGGTCATGGAGAAAGGACAGGGACAAGTCAGCACAGGCTGCTTGGAGCCAAACCTGGGCCATTCCCTGCAGACTGTCCCGCTGGCACTCACCCACCCTTGTTCCTGCTCTGGGAAAACCTTCAACCAGCTCCCTGCCTGAGCTCCAGCTCTGCTGTCTGAGGGTGCCAGGAGCAGCCAGGCCTGTGCGTGGGGGCTCTCGAGGAGCCATCCCTGCCCCGCTGCCCTGGGTTTGTGGCCGTGTGGCAGAGGGACAAGGCTGGATAGTCAGGATTTGTCAGTGGAATCACTGCTCATGCACACAGGCTTGGTACCATCTGCACTCCGAGGTCTACAGGATAGGGATGGCAGGGAGGAGATGTCAGGAATTCCCTTCCTGCCCACACATCATTCCTGGTTCTCTGAGGTCAGAAATCCCCAGGATTTCTGCTGCACTCCCAGTTTGCCACTGAGAGAGGTGAGAGGCAAAGGATTCCCTGTGGCTCAGGGCAAGGTGAGGGGCTGCATGGGCTCGTTCCCAACTGCCCTGGGCTTGCCCCTTTGGCTGCAATCAGAGCACAATCCCACTCCCGGGTCACCCTGGGATAAACCAGAGCCTGCCCAGAGCAGAGGGATCCCTGAATGTCTCACCCTCTCCAAAGGGCTCTGGGCAAGGTCTCAGCACCCCCCTTCTGCCAGGGACACTCACAGTGCCCTTGGCAAACCCAGCAGCATTTCCTCAGCTGTGGCATCTCTGCACTTCCCCGGGGGACACTCAGGGCACTCCGAGAGGCTCTGGCACAGATTTGCACCCAGGAGGGCCGCTCAGAGCTTGGGAGGACACAGCGAGGAGAGCCCCGGCTGTGCCCATGATGGAATCTCAGGGAGGGAGGCTCAGCTCATTCCCCTTTCCCATGGACTGCTTTGCCCACAGCCCCACAGGGAACAGGGAAGCTTGGACACCCCATTCCCATGGACAGCCCTGCCTGGCAGGAATCCCAAGGGCAGGGCCTGACTCCGCTGCTGCAGAGCCCAGAGCCTCCCTGAGAGCACCAGGTAACAGTGACAATATCAGAGGAGTGCAGAAACAAGAGAAGATGTTGTGGTGCTGTGCCTGCGAGGGAAGGGCAGAGACTCAGAATGTTCTGGGATTCTGGGATTACAATTCCTGTTCTGCTTCCCTCATCCCCCAACCTTCCCACCCTGATCCATGCAGGAAATTGAAACAGTCCCAGAAAAGCTCCTGATCTTTACAACAATCCCGGGCTCACCTTCTTTGGGAAGTGTCCTCCGGAGCTGTGGCCAGGCTGTTGTGGAGCTGGGAGCAGCCCTGCCCCAGGCAGCAGCTCTCAGCAGCAGCAGCTGCCCTGCTCAGGGTGGCTCCTTCCCCCCACAGCTTCTCCCCCAGCGCTGGCAGCAGCTCCCCGGGCCGGCTGAGAGCTGCCCCTGGCAGGCAGCAGAGTCCCTGGGCCAGCACAGCGCCCTGGGCTGCAGGACCCTGCTCTGCAGGACCGCCCTGGGCACCCCTGGCTGCAGCCCCGGCTGCTCAGCCCTGCAGCAGAGCCTGGCAACAGGGAGCTGCCTTGTGCTGGGCCTGGGCTGCTGCAGCAGGGAAACCCAGCCCTGCCCTAGGGCCACATCCCCCACACTGCAGCAGCCCTGAGAGTCCTCCGGAAAGCTCCTGAGAGCTGTGCCATGGGCCGGCTTCAGGAGATGCCTCCAGGAGCTGCAGCTTCTCTTCCCACAGCCAGACAAGGACTGTTTGCAACGCTGGGAGGATTTCTCCTGTGCTGAGCCCGGAGTGAGCTGTGCTCTGTGCTCCCAGCCCAGGCTGAGCTGAAGGCCTGGGTGCCTCTGTGCTGTGCCCGGGCGGGCTGCAGGCAGTGCCCCAGCCCTGCTGGGCTGTGCACAGGAGCTGCTCCTGGCCAGAGCTGTCTCTCTGCAGCGCTGCCGCTTGCCAGGAGCTGCCTCTGTGCCAGGAACCCGGCCCAGCTCAGCAGCACAGACACAGCACAAGGACTTTCATGACCCTCTCGGGCCTTGCTGCTGAGGCCCTCAACATCAGGCCCTCACAGGGACTTGCAGAAACCTCTCCAGAATTCAAGTCAGAATGGAACTGCAAAGTTTCTTGAAGTTTTAATGGGTCCCAGTGAGGGACAGGAGTGAGAAAGTGTCCCCAGGCTGCAGTCAGAGCAGAGAACTGGAGGCAGGGATGCCAGGTGGGGACAAAGAGAAGCCAAGTCTTGGTGCCCTGGGGCCCAGCAGCGTCTGTGCCAGCCAGGGCTGTGAGGAGACACCTTGTGCTGAGGCCCTGGGGCCTCCTGGCACAGCCCCAGCAAGGCTGGGCACTGTCACCCCCTTGTGCTGCCCTCAGCATCCCCCCCACAACCCAGTGGCCTCAGGGATCTGCTGCAAGGAGTCCCTGGGGAGCCTTGCTCAGGAATGGCCCTGGGGGGCTCCTCAATGCTCCCAGGGACTGCAGCTTTTTCCAAGCACTTTGCCTTTGCCTTTTGCCTGGGACTCTCTGAGAGCTTCCTGCAATCCTGGCCTCCAATTATCTGCCCTAATGAGTCCCTGAGATTCTTTGTCAGTAACAACACTCACTGGGGCTCATTAATGCTTCAGGGTACTGCAGTTTTTTTAAGGTACTTTCCACACTGACTCTCTGAGAAGTTTGTGCAATCATGGCCTCCAATTATCTCCTTTTATGAGTCCCTTGAGAGCTTTGCATTGACACTCATTGGGGCTAATTAATGCTCTGAGATACTCAGGGTTTTGAAGGTACTTTGGATTTTCCTTTCCACACTGAGTCTATGAGTGGTTTTTGTGCAATCACTGATGCCTGATGTGGCCTCCTAAAACACAGAGATTAGACAAGAATAAGGGAATAAAGGTAGGTATTTATTTGAAGGGCCTTCTAAGGTATCAGGGGGTTCCCGAGGCTACTGCCAAAATGGACCCCAAGATGGACTGCGGGTCACAAGTTCTTCACACTGTTAGAAGTTTGGTTCATTTCCATATCAGGGTTAATTCTCCAATTAAAGCTTCTGTTAAGGATGTAATTTCCCCAAGCTTGCCCCCCCTTTAGAGGCTTTTGGTTTATACTTTTTGGGCCTAGGATGTTCTGAGTGTCCTTGGAGAGCAGGCCTGGAGAGGTTTTGTTATGTCTGCCTAGCATGAGAGAGCAGAAGTTAACAGGCTACAAGAAACTTCAGAGTTACACACCAGGCAGTACCGGATTTGAAAAATATGAAAGTTAAAACCTAAGGCATCATTCCCCCTCTTTAGATGCGTCACAAGGCCTCGACCTTGTCGAGACTCTATTCTAAATATTCTAAGTATCTACTAATAATATGTGTCTAACAGCAGTATACATCTATCAATAGTATATATAAACAAGAAATATAATTACAATTATTATGAACAATTCTTTAATCCAGGGCCACTTTGGTAACCACGAAATCAGAACGTGGAAGATATAATCAGAGCTCAGTGTGTTATCTTTGAGAGCTATCTAATAATGTAAGATCTGAGTTAGTTCTCAAATTGTAAACAAATTTTGCTGATCTTTCCACTTTGATTTACATGTCAATTGTTAGTTCTGTCTCCAAATGAATGCCTTTGGATACAATTTGGATGAGAATCATATGCAAATTTTGGTTCCAAACCTGAGTCAGGGTTACCAACTGTGTAGATAATCAGTACAGGAAAAGAATCATTTAAACGACACCATCTTCGTTTGTATCAGGCTCTGTTTTCTCAGTTGTTTCAGGAGCAGGAGCCTTCTTAACTCTGGAGTAGTGAATCCAGGGTCCTTTGCCAGCCACTTTGACTGCGGTGAGGGTGGTCAGCAAAATCTGGAATGGTCCTCTCCCCTTGGCCTGTAGAGGGTCACTGTCCCAGCACTTAACCCAGAGCCAGTGTCCAGGCTGGAAGGGATGTGCAGGGGTGTCCAGTCCTATGGGTGTGGATAACACGATGTAATTCTGGAGCTTCTGCACAGTGGAGCCCAAAGCCATTAGATATCTCTGGACATCAAGTTTCCCCCTCATGTGAATCTCCCCTGGAACATGTGGAATTTGCTCTGGCTGCCATACAGTATTTCATAGGGACTGATGTTATCCCTGCGCCTCGGTTGTGTGCGGATCCTCAGGAAAGCTACAGGCAAGGCCTGAACCCATGGCATGGATGTCTCTAAAACCTACGGCATCACCATCACCTCCCAAGGCTCTCCTGGGTTCCATGAGGCCCCTGTGTGACACACTGGAGCTGCAGTTCAGTGAGGTTCCATAACCTCACCAGGGTCTCGGGGGTTCAATGGGGCGCGCCCTTCTCGCATCTGAGCCTTGGTTCCATGAGTTCCATGCACTGACAGTGGTGTCTGTGTTCCGTGAGGCCCAGCTGTATCACATCAGAGCCTTGCTTTCACCAGGTTCCAATACCTCACTGTGGTCTCCTGAGCTCCGTGAGGCCCCACTGTATCACACTGGAGCCTTGGTTCCATGAGGTTCCATAGCCTCACTATGGTATCTTTGGTTCAATGAGGCTTCTCTGAGTCACATTAGAGCCCTGGCTCTATTGGGTTCCAGAACATCACAATGATCTTCTGGGTTCCAAGCAGCCGTGCTGTGTCACATTAGAGCCTCTGTTCCAAGAGATTTCATAGCCTCACTGTGGTCTCCTGGGTTACATGAGCCCCCACTGTGTCCATTTCGAGCCTTGGTTCCATGCAGTTTCATACCCTTGCTATGGTTTTGGGTTCCATAAGGCTTCCTGATGTGCCACTTTAGCATTTTGGTTCCTTGAGATTCCATAGCATCAATGTGGTCTCCTGTGTTCCATGAGGCCCCGCTGTGTCACACTGGAGCCTTGCTTCCACAAGGTTCCAGTACCTCACTTTGCTCTCCTGGGTTCCATGTGGCCCCTCTGCATCACAAGGGACACTTGGTTCCATGAGATTCCATTGTGTCACAATGGTCTCCCGGGTTCCATGAGGCCCCAATGTATAACAATGGATTTTTGGTTCCATGAGGCCCCACAGTGTCACAAAGGCCCCTTGCTCCCACCAGCCATGGAAATGTCATGGTGGCCCCTGGGTTTCATGAGACTCCCCTCACAATTCACACTTGTTTCCATGAGATGCCATTGCAACACAGTGGTCTCCTAGGATCCATCAGGCCCCACTGTGACACAACTGAAGCTTGGTTCCACAAAATTTCATTGCGTCACAATGGCCTCCTGGGCTCCATGAGGCTGCGCTTTGGAACAACGGACACTGGAATCCAGGAACAGGGGCAATGTCCAAGTAGCACCTGGGTTCCATGGGGCCCCGCTGTGTTTACAATTGACTCTTGCTGCCATGGCAGTCCATTGCTTCACAAGAGTCTCCTGGGTTCCATGAGGCCCTGCTGTGTCACACTGGGTTCCAGGAGCCCTGGCAAGGTTCCGGTGGCAGCTGGGTTCAGTGAGGCCCAGCTGTCTCACGATGGACACTTGGTTCCATGAGATTCCATTGTGTCACAATGGGCTCCTGCGTTCCATGAGGCCCCGCTTTGTCCCCATGGAGCCTTGGTTCCATGAGATTCTTTTTTTCTTCTCCCAAGGGGTGGTGAGGTGGCTGCTGGGGCCCATCCCAGCAGGGGCAGCCGGGGCCCATGTGGCCAGGGTCTTCCCGAGGCCGGGACCACCCAGCTGGGGCCCTCCTGAGGCCGGAGCCGCCCGTGCGGTGCTGGCAAGGACCACGTGGCCAGCAGAGAGAGATATGGAGAGTAATTCCCCAATGCAGGGCCCGGACAAGATCGACCTCTCAGCTGCAACTTACAGACACCAACTTTCTTCAAGTCAGAGGAAAAGAAAAGTGAGGACACGTGAGGAGAACCAACACGGCGGCACCGAGGTCGGTGGGGGAAGGCAGAGGGAGGAGGTGCTCCAAGCGTCGGAGCTGAGATTCTCCTGCAGGCCGTGCTGAGGACTGAAATACAACAAACTGTTTCCCTATCATTCATGAGGTGCATGGGGGAGTGCAGAGATCCACATGCAGCCCGTGAAGAGGGTGCTCCCGCTGGGGCATGTGGATGCTGAGAGGCTGCGATCTAGTGAAGAACTCAGAGAGAGATGAGCCTTGCTCTTAGAGATCGAGGAAGAGAGCCTTTGCTTCCAAATGAGAACAGCTCATCCTCAAAAGTCTAAACCCCATGAACTAAAATGACCCCCGCTGGCAGCTGTGGGAAGAGTGCTTGACCCGTGGGAGGGATGTCACATTGCAGCAGGTTTGGGCAGGACTGGTGCTTGTGGAAGTTAAAGCCACGCTAGAAAAGTTTGCAGAGAACTGTCTCCCATGGGAAGGATCCCACGGCACACCAGAAGAAACTCTTTTCCTTAAACATAAAGAAAGACTCTTAAGAAGTGAAATACTGACCAAACCCCCATGTTTTGTTTCTTTGTGTGGTTGGTTGAAAGGGAGGGACTGGAAAGGAAAGGTGTTCTGAAAGTTTGCTTTGGTTCTCATTATCCTTTTTACTTTTAATTCTGTTAATAATAAATCTTCTTTATACTATTTAAGTTTAGAACCTGTTTTGCCTTAAAGTGTTTTTCCCCTAATCCTTAACTCATGAAAATTCCCCCCTCCTCTGCTCAGCTATAGCAGAGGAAAATAAGTGAGTATATATTTTTGTGAGTGCTTGGCACTTAACCAATATCAAACTGCGACACACATTCAAAATTCCCTCTATCCAAGGGCTGCTCCCAGACAAACCTGCCGGGACAGACAGATCTGGCTGGCCTTGGCCTCTGGTGGCTGTGTCTCATCTGCCCCTGAAACCCTGGGGCTCGGAGCTTCCCTTCCTCTGGAGACCACTGTGAGCCTGCGTGGCCTCGTGGAGCCCAGGGGCCATTGTGACACTGCAGGGCTGCTGGCACCAAGGGCACCATCGTGACCCTGTGGCCTTCCATGGAACCAAGGGGCCACGGTGGCACTGCTGGGCCCCAAAGAACCCAGGGGCCTTTGTGACACTGCAGGGCCCCACGGAACCAAGGGAACATGGAGCAGCTCTGGCTGCCTTGGGCTCCTGGGGCCGCCTGACAGCTCCGGCTGAGCTTGGCATGGCCAGAGCTGCTTCTCATCTGCCCCTGCAGCGCTGGGGCTCCGTGCTTTCCTTCCTATGGAGCAGAACTGTCCTTCTCCTCCTGGGGCCCACGCACAAAATTGGGATTCTACATCCAAACTTGATTATATAAGGATTGTCCTTTATGAAACTTGCCAGGTCAGACAGCTCTGGCTGGCCTTGGCCTCTTGGGGGCCACCTCTTCTTTGCCTTTGAAACACTGTGGGGCTGAGCTTTTCTTCCCATGGAAAAAAATCTTTCTAGTCCAGGTGTCCATGGCCAAACTTGGGAATCTGACTCCAAAATTCCGTATATCCAAGTACAGCTCCCAGACAAACTCTGCCAGGACTGACAAGTCCAGCTTCCCTGGGCTTCCTGAGGGCCAGCTCTCAGCTGCCTTTGAAACACTGGGGCTGTGCTTTTCTTCCTGTGGAACAGAACCATCCTTCTCCTCCAGGTGCCCATGGCCAAAATTGCAATTTGGCCTCCAAAATTCCGTCTATCCAAGGACGGCTCCACAACAAAAGCTGCCAAGACAAACAGGTCTGGCTGGCCTTGGCCTCTGGTGACCACCTTTCATCTTTCAGTACTGGGCTTCTGTGGTTTCCTTCCTGTGGAAAAGAACCGTCCCTCTTGTCCAGGCGCTCTTGGCCTCGAGCACTTGACCACTCTATAGGGACAGAGGAGCTCTGTGCTCAGTGCAGTGGAGACTGAGGATGGCAGAGGAGAGCCCTGGGAGGGACTGAAGGGAGGTTTCAGAGATGGTGGATCCTTTTGGCATAGTAGAGAACAGTCAGAGAAAGAAAAAATGAATGCCAAGGGCAGCTGGGGAGGTGCAGAGGGGACACCAGGAGAAAGGAATTTCCCTCCCAGGCAGGGCTGGGGTGCAACACGTCCCCCAGAAGGAGTCTGGAGCAGCCCAAGGCTTTGTGTGCCCAGGCAGAGGCAGGCAGGACGCAGAGCTGCCAGCAAAGGAAGGGGCCAGCGAGCTGGGGCAGCCGGGGGGATGCCGACAGCCTGCAGGGACAGAGGCACAGGGCAGGGACACCGTGGGACAGCCTGGGCTGCAGAGGGCACAGGGATGGGCAGCAGCTGCAAGGCCCTGCCAGAGCCTACTTGTGCAGCCCTTTGGCCAGGCTGCTGGCCCTGGCCCTGAGGCCAGCAGGAGACAAGTGACCCTTGCAGCCCTGGGGCCTCAGTGCCTCCTTGGCCCTGCTCAGCAGCCTGGCAGGGGCTGCCCCATGGTGCTGCCCTTGGCACTGCACATCCCCACATGCCAGTGCCCCGGGAAGAGCCCTGAGCCAGGAGGGAGGGACAGGATGTGCCTTGCCAGGGGCTGGGGCTCAGGCCTTGGCCCTTTGCATCCATGGAACACATCCAGGTTTGCTCAGCACCAGAGACACCTTTCCCTTGCTGTCCCCAGCTGCCATCACTGCCTGCAGAGTTCTGCTCTGACTGGAACCTGGAGACACTTTCACGTGAGTTGTGCCCCTGAGGGGGGCCCATTAAAAGTTAGAGAAACTTTGGACTTTGAATCTGACTTTGAGTTCTTGAGAAGGTTTCTGAAGACACTCTGAGGGACTGAGTCTGATGTGAACAACACCAAAGCCCTGAGAGGGTCATTAAAGTCCTTGTGCTGTGTCTGTGCTGCTGAGCTGGGCCGGGCTCCTGGCACAGAGGGAACTCTCAA
>JAMPIT010000647.1:0-26298 GCA_026261815.1 Monarcha castaneiventris obscurior | reverse complement strand
CCCTGGAGCTCTGGGTTTTTTGGATTTCTGAACCCTAGCTAGAGTGGTAACCCTAGACCTCGAACTATGCGGAGCCTTATAAAGAGCGCTGGGTAGAAATGAGGCTTAATCAGGAAGATGATGATGGTAGATGACGGGAGCTGTTTTGCATTTCTCTTGGCATGCCTTCCACATTATTAGTGTCTCTGGAGCTCCGGGCTTTTTGGTTTTCTGAACCCTAACCCTCGCCGTAACCCTAGACTTCACACTATGCGGTGCCATTGAAATAGCATTGGGCGGAAATGCGGTGCACTCAGGTAGATAAGGATGCCGCCTGTTTGGGGCTGTTTTGCATTCCTTTTGCATACCTTTCGCATTTTTAGTGTCCCTGGACCTCTGGGCGTTTTGTTTTGCTGGACCCTTACCCTTGCCGTAACCCAAAACTTCGTATTCTGCGGAGCCTTAGAAATAGTGCTTGGTAAATATGAGGTCCAATCAGGAAGATAAGAATTGTGCATTTTTGGGGCTGTTTTGCATTTCTCTTGGCATGCCTTTCGCACTTTTAGTGTCCCTGGAGCTCTGGGTTTTTTGGATTTCTGATCCCAACTTGACCCGTAACCCTAGACTTTGCACTATGCGGAGTCTTATAAAGAGCGATGGGTAGAAATGAGGTCCAATCAGGAAGATGATGATGGTAGATGACGGGGGCTGTATTGCATTTCTCTTGGCATGCCTTTCGCGTTTTTAGTCTCCCTGGAGCTCTGGGCTTTATGGTTTTCTGAACTCTAACCCTCGTCATAACTCTAGGCCTCGCAATATGCGGAGCCTTAGTAATAGCATTGGGCAGAAATGCGGTCCACTCAGGAAGATATGGATGCCGCCTGTTTGGGGCTGTTTTGCATTTTTCTTGGCATGCCTTTCGCATTTTTAGTGTCCCTGGAGCTCTGGGCTTTTTGGTTTTCTGAACCCTAACTAGAGCCGTAACCCTAGACTTCGCACTATGCGGAACCAAATAAAGAGACACTGGGCGCAATTCAGGTCCGACCAGGAAGATAAGAATTGCGCATGTTTGGGGCTGTTTTGTGATTCTCTTGGCATACCTTTCGCACTTTTAGTGTCCCTGGAGCTTTGGGCTTTTTGGTTTTCTGAACCCTAACTAGAGCCGTAACCCTAAACTTCGCACTATGCGGAGCCTTATCAAGAGCGATGGGTAGATATGAGGTCCAATCAGGAAGATGATGATGGTAGATGACGGGGGCTGTTTTGCATTTCTCTTGGCATGCCTTTCGCATTTTTAGTGTCCCTGGAGCTCTGGGCTTTTTGGTTTTCTGAACCCTAACCCTCGCCGTAATCCTAGACTTCGCACTATGCGGAGCCTTAGAAATAGCATTGGGCAGAAATGCGGTCCAATCAGGAAGATAAGGATGCCGCCTGTTTGGGGCTGTTTTGAATTCCCCTTGGCATGCCTTTTGCATTTTTAGTGTCTCTGGGCCTCCGGGCGTTTTGGTCTGCTGAACCCTTACCCTAGCCGTAACCCTAAACTTCGCACTATGCGGAGCCTTAGAAAGAGTGCTTGGTGGATATGAGGTCCAATCAGGAAGATAAGAATTGTGCATTTTTGGGGCTGTTTTGCATTTCTCTTGGCATGCCTTTCCCACTTTTAGTGTCCCTGGAGCTCTGGGCTTTTTGGTTTTCTGACCCCTAACTTGAGCCGTAACCCTACACCTCGCACTATGCGGAGCTTTATCAAAAGCGATGGGTAGAAATGAGGTCCAATCAGGAAGATGATGATGGTAGATGACGGGGGCTGTTTTGCATTTCTCTTGGCATGCCTTTCGCATTTTTAGTGTCCCTGGAGCTCTGGGCTTTTTGGTTTTCTGAACCCTAACCCTCGTCGTAACCCTAGACTTCACACTATGCGGTGCGTTTGAAATAGCATTGGGTAGAAATGCAGTGCACTCAGGAAGATAAGGATGCCGCCTGTTTGGGGCTGTTTTGCTTTCCTCTTGCATGCCTTTTGCAGTTTTAGTGTCCCTGGACCTCTGGGCGTTTTGGTTTGCTGGTCCCTTATCCGAGCCGTAACCCTAGACTTCGCAATATGCAGAGCCTTATCAAGAGCGCTGGGCAGAAATGAGGTCCAATCAGGAAGATACGAATTGTGCATTTTTGGGGCTGTTTTGCATTTCTCTTGGCATGCCTTTTGCATTCTTAGTGTCCCTGGAGCTCTGGGATTTATGTATTTCTGACCCCTAACTTGAGCCGTAACCCTAGACTTCGCACTATGCGGAGCTTTATCAAAAACACTGGGTAGAAAAGATGTCCAATCAGGAAGATGATGGTGGTAGATGACGGGGGCTGTTTTGCATTTCTCTTGGCATGCCTTTCGCATTTTTAGTGTCCCTGGAGCTCTGGGCTTTTTGGTTTTCTGAACCCTAACTAGAGCCTTAACCCTAGACTTCGTACTATGCCTGAGCTTTATCAAAAGCGATGGGTAGAAATGAGGTCCAATCAGGAAGATGATGATGGTAGAAGACGGGGGCTGTTTTGCATTTCTCTTGGCATGCCTTTTGCATTTTTAGTGTCCCTGGACCTCTGGGCGTTTTGGTTTTCTGGACCCTAATCCTCGCCGTAACCCTAGACTTCGCACTATGCGGATCCTTATCAAGAGCGCAGGGTAGATATGAGGTCCAATCAGGAGGATGAGGATGGCAGATTACTGGAGCTGTTTTGCATTTCTCTTGGCATGCCTTTCGCATTTTTAGTGTCCCTGGAGATCTGGGCTTTTTGGTTTTCTGAACCCTAAACCTAGGCTTAATCCTACACTTCGCACTATGCAGAGAGTAGGAAAGAGCGTGGGTCAGAAATGAGGTCCACTCAGTAAGATAAGGATGCCCCATGTTTGGGGCTGTTTTGCATTTCTCTTGGCATGCCGTTTGTATTTTCAGTGTCCCTGGAGCTCTGGGCTTTTTGGTTTTCTGAACCCTAACCCTCGTCCTAACCCTAGACCTCGCACTATGCGGAGCCTTAGAAAGAGCATTGGGCAGAAATGCGGTCCAATCAGTGAGATAAGGATGCCGCCTGTTTGGGGCTGTTTTGAATTCCTCTTGGCATGCCTTTTGCATTTTTAGTGTCCCTGGAGCTCTGGGCTTTTTGGTTTTCTGAACCCTAGCTAGAGCGGTAACCCTAGACTTTGCACTATGCGGAGCCAAATAAAGCGCACTGGGCGCACTTGAGGTCCGACCAGGCAGATAACAATTGCGCATGTTTGGGGCTGTTTTGCATTTCTCTTGGCATGCCTTTTGCATTTTTAGTGTCCCTGGACCTCTGGGCGTTTTGGTTTTCTGGACCCTAATCCTTGCCGTAACCCTAAACTTCGCACTATGCGGATCCTTATCAAGAGCGCAGGGTAGATATGAGGTCCAATCAGGAGGATGAGGATGGCAGATTACTGGAGCTGTTTTGCATTTCTCTTGGCATGCCTTTTGCATTTTTAGTGTCCCTGGAGCTCTGCGCTTTTTGGTTTTCTGAACCCTAAACCTAGGCTTAATCCTATACTTCGCACTATGCAGAGAGGAGGAAAGAGCGTGGGGCAGAAATGAGGTCCACTCAGGAAGATAAGGATGCCCCATGTTTGGGGCTGTTTTGCATTTCTCTTGGCATGCCTTTCGCATTTTTAGTTTCCCTGGAGCTCTGGGCTTTTTGGTTTTCTGAACCCTAACCCTAGGCGTAACCCTAAACTTCGCACTATGCGGAGCCAAATAAAGATCACTGGGCGCAATTGAGGTCCAATCAGGAAGATAACAATTGCGCATGTTTGGGGCTGTTTTGAATTCCTCTTTGCATGCCTTTCGCACTTTTAGTGTCTCCGGAGCTCTGGGCTTTTTGTTTTTCTGAACCCTAACTAGGGCCGTAACCCTAGACTTCGCACTATGCGGAGCCTTATCAAGAGTGGTGGGTAGAAATGAGATCCAATCAGGAAGATGATGATGGTAGAAGACGGGGGTGTTTTGCATTTATCTTGGCATGCCTTTTGCATTTCTAGTGTCCCTGGACCTCTGGGCGTTTTGGTTTTCTGGACCCTAGCCGTAACCCTAAACTTCGCACTATGCGGATCCTTATCAAGAGCGCAGGGTAGATATGAGGTCCAATCAGGAGGATGAGGATGGCAGATTACTGGAGCTGTTTTGCATTTCTCTTGGCATGCCTTTTGCCTTTTTTGTGTCCCTGGAGCTCTGCGCTTTTTGGTTTTCTGAACCCTAAACCTAGGCTTAATCCTATACTTCGCACTATGCAGAGAGGAGGAAAGAGCGTGGGGCAGAAATGAGGTCCACTCAGGAAGATAAGGATGCCCCATGTTTGGGGCTGTTTTGCATTTCTCTTGGCATGCCTTTCGCATTTTTAGTTTCCCTGGAGCTCTGGGCTTTTTGGTTTTCTGAACCCTAACCCTAGGCGTAACCCTAAACTTCGCACTATGCGGAGCCAAATAAAGATCACTGGGCGCAATTGAGGTCCAATCAGGAAGATAACAATTGCGCATGTTTGGGGCTGTTTTGAATTCCTCTTTGCATGCCTTTCGCACTTTTAGTGTCTCCGGAGCTCTGGGCTTTTTGTTTTTCTGAACCCTAACTAGGGCCGTAACCCTAGACTTCGCACTATGCGGAGCCTTATCAAGAGTGGTGGGTAGAAATGAGATCCAATCAGGAAGATGATGATGGTAGAAGACGGGGGTGTTTTGCATTTCTCTTGGCATGCCTTTTGCATTTCTAGTGTCCCTGGACCTCTGGGCGTTTTGGTTTTCTGGACCCTAGCCGTAACCCTAAACTTCGCACTATGCGGAGCCGTAGCAAGAGTGCTTTGTAGATATGAGGTCCAATCAGGAAGATAAGAATTGTGCATTTTTGGGGCTGTTTTGCATTTCTCTTGGCATGCCTTTCGCACTTTTAGTGTCCCTGCAGCTCTGGGCTTTTTAGTTTTCTGACCCCTAACTTGACCCGTAACCCTAGACTTCGCACTATGCGGAGCCTTAGAAATAGCATTGGGCAGAAATGCGGTCCCCTCAGGAATATATGGATGCCGCCTGTTTGGGGCTGTTTTGCATTTCTCTTGGCATGCCTTTCGCATTTTCAGTGTCCCTGGACCTCTGGACTTCATGGTTTTCCGAACCCTAACTAGAGCCGTATCCGTGAACTTCGCACTATGCGGACCCAAAATAAGAGCACGGGGCGGATTTGAGGTCCGAAGAGGAAGATGAGGATGGCAGATGACTGGGGCTGTTTTGCATTTCTCTTGGCATGCCTTTCGCATTTTTAGTGTCCCTGGAGATCTGGGCTTTTTGGTTTTCTGTACCCTAAACCTAGGCTTAATCCTATACTTCGCACTAGCTGTGGTGGCCCGGGAGTTTACATTGTGCTGGGGGGGCCAGGGTCTCCCCCGCCTTAAGGTGGACTGCTCCTTGGGATGGCCGTTCCCGGTTTTGTTTCCGCGGGTGTCTGTCAGCCTGGTCACTCCTCCAAAGCTTTCCCATTGGTTCCCGCTCCCTGATCCCATCTTTCCCCTGGACTGAGCAACGATGTTCCCTTGTATTTGCCTCTACCCCCTTTGGCAGTGAGCATGCAATAAAATGCTCTTGCCGGAATGGCATGCAGATACCCTTCCTGCCTCTGTATCACTGACTAAATACTTATTTTAATAAGTATTAGATGGCGCCTGAACGTGAGATGGCCTTGAGCCGTCCCTGGAGAGCATCTCCAGCAGAGCTTCCTCGCTGGAATTAAAGTCCCCTTTCGGGGCAGCCATTGCCCCAAAGAAACCTCTGAGTTTTATCAGCGGCTCGGCGGGGAAGACCAACAACCTTCTACGGAAAGAGAAGACTGGTCTGAGTCAGTGGACCACCCTCGAGATTTTTATTTGACCCCAAAGGTAATATGGGTCACCTTTGTATCCTTTTCTTTTAAATTTCTTTTACCTCGAGGTTGGGAAGAGAAGGGAGATGGGAACAGAATTTTCTCATCTCCTGCGGGAAGCTTTTTCCCCAGTTCTGAGAGCCCTTGTTCGTGAGAAATTTTGTTATACCTGGGAGGGTTTAAAACATTTTATCCAATGGTTATTCAAGCAATGGCTAATCGAATACTTAAAACGCTTTGTAAGATGGTTGTTTATGTCTGGAAGAGGGTATCTGCTTTATAAGTTAGCAAAAGCCATTGATAATTTTGTAAAACGGTTTAAAAATGTTAATCCCAGTGTAAAAAGCCCTCTGCAGCTTTCCTTCCCCTGTGTTCCTACTCCCTCTGTCCTAATTCAAAGGAAACCCGGAGATGGAAGCTGCCGAAGTGCCCAGGGTTGCCACCGTCTCCCTGCCGCCTCCTGGTCTCCTTTGTCCCCTGCCGGGGGTAGTGAAGGCCAAACGACCTCCAGCTCTATCCCAACCCCCTTTCCTGTACCCACTTCCCCGGTTATTGCCGCTCCAGATTTGTTCCAAGATCGCGATGGCAGCATGGCCGAAAGAGCAATGCAAGCTGCAATTCTTAATTTCAATTTTGCCGGCTCCGCTTCCCTCATCCAAGATGGCGGACACCACGTGGCGTCCGCGGCCACAGTGGCGGGCTTGCCGCCCGCGTGCGCCCCCCCTCCTGTTCCTGCTCCCGCTCCCGTTACCGCGCGCGGTCCCCGTCCATCCCGGGCCCCTCCCTCGCGTCGATTCGCGTCGCGTCGGGTCCCTCTTCCTCCGTCGGGGGTCCCCTGCCAGCCGCGGAGACTGCCTCTCCCTCCTGTATCCCAGACTTTCCCCAGCAGCCTCGCAGGAGCTTTAACATAAGCCCCGAGGACTCGCAGCCGCAGAAAAAAGAGGAATTTAAATACTCCCTAAGAGGCTTGAAACAGCCTGACGATACTAGAAACAGGGGGTATCTAGTATCTTTAGAACACAGACTGAAAAAGCAGCAGCGAGTGTGGCAAGCGAAGAAGCCTGGCCTCGCCGCTTTCAGTCTCCCGAGCAGCACGCAGCGTGGCCAGCCCAGACAAAAAGCTGCCGATCTAACCCTTCCGGCTGCTGACCGGCTGCAGACTTCTCCCCCGCGGCAGCCCCGACGGGCCGCCCGCGCCGCCGCTTCCGAGAGCCCCGGCAAAGCGTTCCTCCCCCGTGGCCGATGCGGCTGTGCCCGCCGGCGACCCCCCGCCAGTTCGTGCCTGGCTCTTCGCCGAGGCGAGGGCTCGCCCAGGCCAGCCATGCAGCCGGCCCGAGACCGGACCCCGCGCTCGGTGCGCCTCGCCCCGGCCAGCCACGTGGTGCGAAAGTTAAAAGGACAGTTCTCTCTTGTTTTTAACATCGTGGACTTGGCTCCCCCCGGTGTGGCAGCGAGCTGGAGCCAGCTCCTAGAGAGACGCTTTGTCCCAAATGTGCCGGCCAGCCCCGGCCGCTTCCCCGCGGCTGCGACACTGCGGGGCCACGCCCGGCCTCTGCCGGCTCCGCCACGGCTTCGTAAATGCCCTGAGGCTACCGAGCTGCTGCCGCCGCCCTGCTCTGGCTGCGAAAACCCCGCCCAAGTGCTGCCTTTCACCTCGGCCCTGGCCCTGCCTGCGTCCCCTGCTCCTGTGCTGCATGAACAGCAGAAAAAGAAGGGGGGTTGCAGGAGCCAGGCTGTAGGATTCAAACTATCCCCAGAAAGCTGCGAAAGCATTGTAGGGGAAGCAGTAAACCTGAGCAGCTGGCAGGCACGGCCAGAAGATGCAAAACAGCAGCCAAAGGAGCAAAACAGTGACTTTTCAGATTCTGCTACTGAGTGTAAGGACCAAAGGACTGAAGTGAAAAAGCCAAAAGCCACAGATGACACCTGGAAGCTGCCAGAGAAGAACTGCACCAGCCCAGCAAACATCGTTGCTGCAGACATAACACCAATCAAGAAGAACAAAGTGCAGTCAAAAGATGAAGCATCTGTCTCCTGGAAGCAAAGACGACGCAAGCCAGCATTGATGACCGCAACAGAAACAGACACACGCAGTCCCGAGAGCCAGAATTGCAAACGAGACTGCAAATGGATAAGTTGGACACCTGTGGTGTCTCCCCATATCCTACCCCATTCTGTTAATTCCCCGACAGTTAATGTTCCCTACTACTACCCCTCTGCTAGGCTTTTCCCTAGCCACGGATTCCCATATCCCTGTAACCCTTATGCCATTCCCCTTTCCCCAAACCTTTGGGAGAGGGGAGAAGGGAAAGGCCCCCCTCCGTTTGAAAATTGCAAAATTTTAACTCTGTTTGAATCCCAACAGAAGTAACTGCCAGAGCCTGTGCCCACACTCATCATCATGATGTCCAGCACCCAACACCTATCACCCTGCTGTCCTCTGAATGCTCCTGGTACCACCAGCAGGTGTGCTTGAACTCTGCCACAGCCCAGAAAGAACTGTGCTGCTTCAACCTCACCTCTGCCTATGAGATCATCCAGCATGCAGAAAGAAAATCATCTGAAAGATTTGAGGACTTGTTGGGACACTGGGTTGGGGGTGTTTCTAATTATGTACTTGGGTTGTTGAGACATTGGGTTTTGAGTGATTCTGATAATTGTTGTTGTTCTGTACATGTTAAGTTTTTGGGATGCTGGGTTTTGGGATCCCTGAGGGAGGCCTCTTAGTCTAATACAAAAAAGGAGCAGTTGTGGTGGCCCGGGAGTTTACATTGTGCTGGGGGGGCCAGGGTCTCCCCCCGCCTCGAGGTGGACTGCTCCTTGGGATGGCCGTTCCCGGTTTGGATTCCGCGGGTGTCTGTCAGCCTGGTCACTCCTCCAAAGCTTTCCCATTGGTTCCCGCTCCCTGATCCCATCTTTCCCCTGGACTGAGCAACGATGTTCCCTTGTATTTGCCTCTACCCCCTTTGGCAGTGAGCATGCAATAAAATGCTCTTGCCGGAATGGCATGCAGATACCCTTCCTGCCTCTGTATCACTGACTAAATACGTATTTTAATAAGTATTACTATGAAGAGAGTAGGAAAGAGCGTGAGGCAGAAATGAGGTCCGATCAGGAAGATAAGGATGCCCCCAGTTTGGGGCGGTTTTGCATTCCTCTTGGCATGCCTTTCGCATTTTTAGCGTCCCTGGAGCTCTGGGCTTTTTGGTTTTCTGAACCCTAACCCTAGGCGTAACCCTAAACTTTGCACTATGCAGAGCCAAATAAAGAGCACTGGGCACAATTGAGGTCCGACCAGGAAGATAACAATTGCGCATGTTTGGGGCTGTTTTGCATTTCTCTTGGCATGCCTTTCGCATTTTTAGTGTCCCTGGACCTCTGGGCTTTTTGGTTTTTCTGAACCCTAACGAGAGCCGTAACCCTAGACTTCGCACTATGCGGAGCCTTATCAAGAGCGATGGGTAGATATGAGGTCCAATCAGGAAGATGATGATGGTAGATGACGGGGGCTGTTTTGCATTTCTCTTGGCATGCCTTTCGCATTTTTAGTGTCCCTGGAGCTCTGGGCTTTTTGGTTTTCTGAACCCTAACCCTCGCCGTAATCCCAGACTTCGCACTATGCGGAGCCTTAGAAATAGCATTGGGCAGAAATGCGGTCCAATCAGGAAGATAAGGATTCCGCCTGTTTGGGGCTGTTTTGAATTCCCCTTGGCATGCCTTTCGCATTTTTAGTGTCCCTGGAGCTCTGGGCTTTTTGGTTTTCTGAACCCTAACTAGAGCCGTAACCCTAAACTTCGCACTATGCGGAGCCTTATCAAGAGCGCTGGGTAGATATGAGGTCCAATCAGAAGGATGAGGATAGTTGATGACTGGGGCTGTTTTGCATTTCTCTTGGCATGCCTTTCGCATTTTTAGTGTCCCTGGAGCTCTGGGCGTTTTGGTTTTCTGAACCCTTACCCTAGCCGTAAACATAAACTTCGCACTATGCGGAGCCTTATCAAGATTGCTGGGTAGATATGAGGTCCAATCAGGAAGATAAGGATGCCCCATGTTTGGGGCTGTTTTGCATTTCTCTTGGCATGCCTTTCACACTTCTAGTGTCCCTGGTGCTATGGGCATTTTGGTTTTCTGAACCCTAACTAGAGCCGTAACCCTAGACTTCGCACTATGCGGAGCCTTATCAAGAGCACAGGGTAGAAATGAGGTCCATTAAGGAGGATGATGATGGCAGATTACTGGAGCTGTTTTGCATTTATCTTGGCATGCCTTTCGTACTTTTAGTGTCCCTGGACCTCTCGGTTTTTTGGTTTTCTGAACCCTTACACTAGCCGTAACCCTGGACGTCGCACTATGCGGAGTCTTATGAAGAGCGCTGGGTAGATATGAGGTCCAATCAGGAAGATAAGAATTGCGCACTTTTGGGGCTGTTTTGCATTTCTCTTGGCATGCCTTTTGCATTTTTAGCGTCCCTGGAGCTCTGGGCTTTTTGGTTTTCTGAACCCTAAACCTAGGCTTAATCCTATACTTCGCACTATGCAGAGAGTAGGAAAGAGCGTGGGGCAGAAATGAGGTCCGATCAGGAAGATAAGGATGCCCCATGTTTGGGGCTGTTTTGCATTCCTCTTGGCATGCCTTTCGCACTTTTAGTGTCCCTGGAGCTCTGGGCTTTTTGGTTTTCTGAACCCTAACCCTCGCCGTAACCCTAAACTTCGCACTATGCGGAGCCATAGAAATAGCATTGGGCAGAAAGGCGGTCCACTCAGGAATATAAGGATGCCGCCTGTTTGGGGCTGTTTTGCATTTCTCTTGGCATGCCTTTTGCATTTTTAGTGTCCCTGGAGCTCTGGGCTTTATGGTTTTCTGAATCCTAACTAGAGCCGTAACCCTAGACTTCGCACTATGCGGAGCCTTATCAAGAGCGCAGGGTGGATATGAGGTCCAATCAGAAGGATGAGGATAGCAGATGACTGGGGCTGTTTTGCATTTCTCTTGGCATGCCTTTCGCATTTTTAGTGTCCCTGGAGCTCTGGGCTTTTTCGTTTTCTAAACCCTAACTAGAGCCGTAACACTAAACTTCGCACTATGCGGAGCAAAATTAAGAGCACGTGGGGGAATTGAGGTCCGATCAGGAAGATGAGGATGGCAGATGACTGGGGCTGTTTTGCATTTCTCTTGGCATGCCTTTTGCATTTTTTGTGTCCCTGGACCTCTGGGCGTTTTGGTTTTCTGAACCCTTAACCTAGCCGTAACCCTAAACTTCGCACTATGCGGAGCCTTATCAAGATTGCTGGGTAGATATGAGGTCCCATCACGAAAATAAGGATGCCCCATGTTTGGGGCTGTTTGCATTTCTCTTGGCATGCCTTTCACACTTTTAGTGTCCCTGGTGCTATGGGCTTTTTGGTTTTCTGCACCCTAACTAGAGCCGTAACCCTAGACTTCGCACTATGCGGAGCCTTATCAAGAGCGCTGGGTAGAAATGACGTCCAATCAGGAAGATGATGATGGTAGAAGACGGGGGCAGTTTTGCATTTCTCTTGACATGCCTTTTGCATTTTTAGTGTCCCTGGACCTCTGGGCGTTTTGGTTTGCTGGACCCTTACCGAGCCGTAACCCTAAACTTCGCACTATGTGGAGCCTTAGAAAGAGTGCTTGGTAGATATGAGGTCCAATCAGGAAGGTAAGAATTGTGCATTTTTGGGGCTGTTTTTGCAATTCTCTTGGCATGCCTTTCGCATTTTTAGTGTCCCTGAACCTCTGGGCTTTTTGGTTTTCTGAACCCTAACTAGAGCCGTAACCCTAAACTTCGCACTATGCGGAGCCATAGAAATAGCATTTGGCAGAAACGCGGTCCAATCAGGGAGATAAGGATGACCCCAGTTTGGGGCTGTTTTGCATTTCTCTTGGCATGCCTTTCGCATTTTTAGTGTCCTTGGAGCTCTGGGCGTTTTGGTTTTCCGAACCCTAACTAGAGCCGTAACTCTAGACTTCGCACTATGCGGAGCCTTAGAAATAGCATTGGGCCGAAATGCGGTCCAATCAGGGAGATAAGGGTGCCGCCTGTTTGGGGCTGTTTTGAATTTCTCTTGGCATGCCTTTCGCATTTTAGTGTTGTTGGGTTTTGGTTGGGGTTGTTGTTGGGGTTGTGGGGTTGGGTGGTTTTGGGTGTTTGTTTTTCGGCATGCCTTCGCATTTTAGTGTCCCTGGAGCTCTGGGCTTTTTGGTTTTCTGAACCCTAACTAGAGCCGTAACCCCAGACTTCGCACTATGCGGAGCCAAATAAAGACCACTGGGCGCAATTGAGGTCCGACCAGGAAGATAAGAATTGCCCATGTTTGGGGCTGTTTTGTGATTCTCTTGGCATGCCGTTCGCACTTTTAGTGTCCTTGGAGCTCTAGGCTTTTTGGTTTTCTGAACCCTAACTAGAGCCGTAAACCTAGACTTCGCACTATGCGGAGCTTTATCAAGAGCGCTGGGTAGAAATGAGGTCCGATCAGGAAGATGATGATGGTAGATGACGGGGGCGGTTTTGCTTTTCCCTTGGCATGCCTTTTGCATTTTTAGTGTCCCTGGACCTCTGGGCTTTTTGGTTTTCTGAACCCTAAACTTCGCCGTAACCCTAGACCTCGCACTATGCGGAGCCTTAGACATAGCATTGGGAAGAAACGCGGTCCAATCAGGGAGATAAGGATGCCGCCTGTTTGGGGCTGTTTTGCATTTCTCTTGGCATGCCTTTCGCATTTTAGGTATCCCTGGAGCTCTGGGCTTTTTGTTTTTCTGAACCCTAACTAGAGCCGTAACCCTAGACTTCGCACTATGCGGAGCTTTATCAAAAGCGATGGGTAGGAATGAGGTCCAATCAGGAAGATGATGATGGTAGAAGACGGGGGCTGTTTTGCATTTCTCTTGGCATGCCTTTCGCATTTTTAGTGTCCCTGGAGCTCTGGGCGTTTTGGTTTTCTGAACCCTAACTAGAGCCATAACCCTAGACTTGGCACTATGCGGAGCCTTATCAAGAGCGATGGGTAGAAATGAGGTCCGATCACGAACATGATGATGGTAGATGACGGGGGCTGTTTTGCATTTCTCTTGGCATGCCTTTCGCATTTTTAGTGTCCCTGGACCTCTGGGCGTTTGGGTTTTCCGAACCCTAACTAGAGCCGTAACCCTAGACCTCGCACTATGCGGTGCCTTAGAAATAGCATTGGGCTGAAATGAGGTCGAATCAGGGAGATAAGCGTGCCACCTGTTTGGGGCTGTTTTGAATTCCTCTTGGCATGCCTTTCGCATTTTAGGTGTCCCTGGAGCTCTGGGCTTTTTGTTTTTCTGAACCCTAACTAGAGCCGTAACCCTAGACTTCGCACTATGCGGAGCTTTATCAAGGGCGCTGGGTAGAAATGAGGTCCAATCAGGAAGATGATGATGGTATATGACGGGGGGTGTTTTGCATTCCTCATGGCATGCCTTTCGCATTTTTAGTGTCCCTGGAGCTCTGGGCTTTTCGCTTTTCTGAACTCTAACACTCGTAACCCTAGACCTAGCAATATGCGGAGCCTTATGGAGAGCGCTGGGTAGATATGAGGTCCAATCAGGAAGATAAGAATTGCGCACGTTTGGGGCTGTATTACATTTCTCTTGGCATGTCTTTCGCACTTTTAGTGTCCCTGGATCTCTGGGCTTTTTGGTTTTCTGAACCCTAACTAGAGCCGTAACCCTAAACTTCGCACTATGCGGAGCCTTCGAAATAGCATTGGGCAGAAATGCGGTCCAATCAGGGAGATAAGGATGCCGCCAGTTTGGGGCTGTTTTGAATTCTTCTTGGCATGCCTGTTGCATTTTTATTGTCCCTGGAGCTCTGGGCTTTTTGGTTTTCTGAACCCTAAACCTCGCCGTAACCCTAGACTTCGCACTATGCGGAGCCTCATCAAGAGCGCTGGGCAGAAATGAGGTCCAATCAGGAAGATAAGAATTGCGCACGTTTGGGGCTGTTTTGCATTTCTCTTGGCATGCCTTTCGCATTTTTAGTGTCCCTGGAGCTCTGGGTTTTTTGGTTTTCTGAATCCTAACTCGAACCGTATTCCTAGACCTTGCTCTATGCGGAGCCTTAGAAATAGCATTGGGCAGAAACGCAGTCCTATCAGGGAGATAAGGATGCCGCCTTTTTGGGGCTGTTTTGCATTTCTCTTGGCATGCCTTTCGCATTTTAGGTATCCCTGGAGCTCTGGGCTTTTTGTTTTTCTGAACCCTAGCAAGAGCCGTAACCCTAGACTTCGCACTATGCGGAGCCTTAGAAATAGCATTGGGCAGAAACGCGGTCCAATCAGGGAGATAAGGATGCCGCCTGTTTGGGGCTGTTTTGCAATTCTCTTGGCATGCCTTTCGCATTTCAGGTGTCCCTGGAGCTCTGGGCTTTTTGTTTTTCTGAACCCTAACTAGAGCCGTAACCCTAGACTTCGCACTATACAGAGCCTTATCAAAAGCACTGGGTAGAAATGAGGTCCAATCAAGAAGATGATGATGGTAGATGACGGGGGCTGTTTTGCATTTCTCTTGGCATGCCTTTCGCATTTTAGGTGTCCCTGGACTTCTGGGCTTTTTGGTTTTCTGAACCCTTACACTATCCGTAACCCCAGACTTCGCACTATGCGGAGCCTTATCAAGAGCGCTGGGTAGAAATGAGGTCCAATCAGGAAGATAAGAATTGCACTTGTTTGGGGCTGTTTTGAATTCCTCTTGGCATGCCTTTCGCATTTTAGGCGTCCCTGGAGCTCTGGGCTTTTTGTTTTTCTGAACCCTAACTGGAGCCGTAACCCTAGACTTCGCACTATGCGGAGCCAAATAAAGATCACTGGGCGCAATTGAGGTCCGACCAGGAAGATAAGAATTGCCCATGTTTGGGGGCTGTTTTGTGATTCTCTTGGCATGCCTTTCGCATTTTTAGTGTCCTTGGAGCTCTGGGCTTTATGGTTTTCTGGACCCTAAGTAGAGCCGTAACCCTAAACTTCGCACTATGCGGAGCTTTATCAAGAGCGCTGGGCAGAAATGCGGTCTAATCAGGGAGATAAGGGTGCCGCCTGTTTGGGGCTGTTTTGAATTGCTCTTGGCATGCCTTTCGCATTTTTAGTGTCCCTGGAGCTCTGGGCTTTTTGGTTTTCTGAACCCTAACCTCGCCGTAACCCTAGACTTCGCACTATGCGGAGCCAAATAAAGAGCACTGGGCGCAATTGAGGTCCGACCAGGAAGATAAGTATAGCACGTTTGGGGCTGTTTTGAATTCCTCTTGGCATGGCTTTCGCATTTTTAGTGTCCCTGGAGCTCTAGGCTTTTTGGTTTTCTGAACCCTAACTAGAGCCGTAAACCTAGACTTCGCACTATGCGGAGCTTTATCAAGAGCGCTGGGTAGAAATGAGGTCCGATCCGGAAGATGATGATGGTAGATGACGGGGGCGGTTTTGCATTTCTCTTGGCATGCCTTTCGCATTTTTAGTGTCCCTGGAGCTCTGGGCTTTTTGGTTTTCTGAACCCTAAACCTAGCCGTAACCCTAGACTTCGCACTATGCGGAGCCTTATGGAGAGTGCTGGGTAGATATGAGGTCCAATCAGGAAGATAAGAATTGTGCATTTTTGGGGCTGTTTTTGCAATTCTCTTGGCATGCCTTTCGCACTTTTAGTGTCCCTGAACCTCTGGGCTTTTTGGTTTTCTGAACCCTAACTAGAGCCGTAACCCTAAACTTCGCACTATGCGGAGCCTTAGAAATAGCATTGGGCAGAAATGCGGTCCACTCAGGAATATAAGGATGCCGCCTGTTTGGGGCTGTTTTGCATTTCTCTTGGCATGCCTTTTGCATTTTTAGTGTCCCTGGAGCTCTGGGCTTTTTGGTTTTCTGAACCCTAACTAGAGCCGTAACCCTAGACTTCGCACTATGCGGAGCTTTATCAAGAGCGCTGGGTAGAAATGAGGTCCAATCAGGAAGATGATGATGGTAGATGACGGGGGCTGTTTTGCATTTCTCTTGGCATGCCTTTCGCATTTTTAGTGTCCCTGGAGCTCTGGGCTTTTTGGTTTTCTGAACCCTAACACTCGTTTTAACCCTAGACTTCGCACTATGCGGAGCCTTAGAAATAGCATGGGGCAGAAATGCGGTCCAATCAGGGAGATAAGGATGTCGCCTGTTTGGGGCTGTTTTGAATTCCTCTTGGCATGCCTTTCGCATTTTTAGTGTCCCTGGAGCTCTGGGCTTTTTGGTTTTCTGAACCCTAAACCTCGCCGTAACCCTAAACTTCGCACTTTGCGCAGCCTTATCAAGAGCGCTGGGTAGAAATGAGGTCCAATCAGGAAGATGATGATGGTAGGTGACGTGGGCTGTTTTGCATTTCTCTTGGCATGCCTTTCGCATTTTTAATGTCCCTGGAGCTCTGAGCTTTTCGGTTTTGTGAACTCTAACACTCGTTGTAACCCTAGACCTCGCAATATGTGGAGCCTTAGAAATAGCATTGGGCAGAAATGCGGTCCAATCAGGGAGATAAGGATGTCGCCTGTTTCGGGCTGTTTTGAATTCCTCTTGGCATGCCTTTCGCATTTTTAGTGTCCCTGGACCTCTGGGCTTTTTGGTTTTCTGAACCCTAAACCTCGCCGTAACCCTAGACTTCGCACTTTGCGCAGCCTTATCAAGCGCGCAGGGTAGAAATGAGGTCCATTCAGGAAGATGATGATGGTAGGTGACGTGGGCTGTTTTGCATTTCTCTTGGCATGCCTTTCGCATTTTTAGTGTCCCAGGCGCTCTGGGCGTTTCGGTTTTCTGAACCCTAACTAGAGCCGTAACCCTAGACTTCACACTGTGCCGAGCCTTATCAAGAGCGCTGGGTAGATATGAGGTCTGACCAGGAAGATAAGAATTGCGCATGTTTGGGGCTGTATTGCATTTCTCTTGGCATGTCTTTCGCACTTTTAGTGTCCCTCGAGCTCTGGGCTTTTTGGTTTTCTGAACCCTAACTAGAGCCGTAACCCTAAACTTCGCACTATGCGGAGCCTTAGAAATAGCATTGGGCAGAAATGCGGTCCAGTCAGGGAGATAAGGATGCCGACTGTTTGGGGCTGTTTTGAATTCTTCTTGGCATGCCTTTTGCATTTTTAGTGTCACTGGATCCCTGGGCTTTTTGGTTTTCTGAACCCTAACTAGAGCCGTAACCCTAGACTTCGCACAATGCGGAGCCGTATAAAGAGCGCTGGGTAGAAATGAGGTCCAATCAGGAAGATGATGATGGTAGGTGACGTGGGCTGTTTTGCATTTCTCTTGGCATGCCTTTCGCATTTTTAGTGTCCCTGGCGCTCTGGGCGTTTCGGTTTTCTGAACCCTAACTAGAGCCGTAACCCTAGACTTCACACTGTGCCGAGCCTTATCAAGAGCGCTGGGTAGATATGAGGTCCAATCAGGAAGATAAGAATTCCACACGTTTTGGGCTGTTTTGCAATTCTCTTGGCATGCCTTTCGCATTTTTAGTGTCCCTGGAGCTCTGGGTTTTTTGGTTTTCTGAACCCTAACTAGAGCCGTAACCCTAGACCTCGCACTATGCGGAGCCTTAGACATAGCATTGGGAAGAAACGCGGTCCAATCAGGGAGATAAGGATGACGCCTGTTTGGGGCTGTTTTGCATTTTTCTTGGCATGCCTTTCGCATTTTAGGTATCCCTGGAGCTCTGGGCTTTTTGTTTTTCTGAACCCTAACTAGAGCCGTAACCCTAGACTTCGCACTATGCGGAGCTTTATCAAAACGATGGGTAGAAATGAGGTCCAATCAGGAAGATGATGATGGTAGATGACGGGGGCAGTTTTGCATTTCTCTTGGCATGCCTTTCGCACTTTTAGTGTCCCTGGAGCTCTGGGCTTTTTGGTTTTCTGAACCCTAACTAGAGCCGTAACCCTAGACTTCGCACTATGCGGAGCTTTATCAAGAGCGATGGGTAGAAATGAGGTCCAATCAGGAAGATGATGATGGTAGATGACGGGGGCTGTTTTGCATTTCTCTTGGAATGCCTTTCGAATTTTTAGTGTCCCTGGAGCTCTGGGCTTTTTGGTTTTCTGAACCCTAAACCTCGCCGTAACCCTAAACTTCGCACTATGCGGAGCCTTTTCAAGAGCGCTGGGTAGAAATGAGGTCCAATCAGGAAGATAAGAATTGCGCACGTTTAGGGCTGTTTTGCATGTCTCTTGGCATGCCTTTCGCATTTTTAATGTCCTTGGAGCTCTGGGTTTTTTGGTTTCCTGAACCCTAACCCTCGCCGTAACCCTAGACCTCGCACTACGCGGAGCCTTAGAATTAGCATTGGGCAGAAACGCGGTCCAATCAGGGAGATAAGGATGCCGCCTGTTTGGGGCTGTTTTGCATTTCTCTTGGCATGCCTTTCGCATTTCTAGTGTCCCTGGAGCTCTGGGCTTTATGGTTTTCTGAACCCTAACACTCGTCGTAACCCTAGACCTCACACAATGCGGAGCCGTAGAAATAGCATTGGGCAGAAATGCGGTCCAATCAGGGAGATAAGGATGCCGCCTCTTTGGGGCTGTCTTGAATTCCTCTTGGCATGCCTTTCGCATTTTTAGTGTCCCTGGAGCTCTGGGTTTTTTGGTTTTCTGAACCCTAAACCACGCCGTAACCCTAGACCTCGCACTATGCGGAGCCTTATAAAGAGAGCTGGGTAGATATGAGGTCCAATCAGGAAAATAAGAATTGCACTTGTTTGGGGCTGTATTGCATTTCTCTTCGCATGCCTTTCGCACTTTTAGTGTCCCTGGAGCTCTGGGCTTTTTGGTTTTCTGAACCCTAACTAGAGCCGTAACCCTAGACTTCGCACTATGCGGAGCCTTATCAAGAGCGCTGGGTAGATATGAGGTCCAATCAGGAAGATAAGAATTGCGCACGTTTGGGGCTGTTTTGCAATTCTCTTGGCATGCCTTTCGCATTTTTAGTGTCCCTGGAGCTCTGGGCTTTTTGGTTTTCTGAACCCTAAGCTTCGCCGTAACCCTAGACCTCGCACTATGCGGAGCCTTAGAAATAGCATTGGGAAGAAACGCGGTCCAATCAGGGAGATAAGGATGCCGCCTGTTTGGGGCTGTTTTGCATTTCTCTTGGCATGCCTTTCGCATTTTAGGTATCCCTGGAGCTCTGGGCTTTTTGTTTTTCTGAACCCTAACTAGAGCCGTAACCCTAGACTTCGCACTATGCGGAGCTTTATCAAAACGATGGGTAGAAATGAGGTCCAATCAGGAAGATGATGATGGTAGATGACGGGGGCAGTTTTGCATTTCTCTTGGCATGCCTTCCGCACTTTTAGTGTCCCTGGAGCTCTAGGCTTTTTGGTTTTCTGAACCCTAACTAGAGCCGTAACCCTAGACTTCGCACTATGCGGAGCTTTATCAAGAGCGATGGGTAGAAATGAGGTCCAATCAGGAAGATGATGATGGTAGATGACGGGGGCTGTTTTGCATTTCTCTTGGCATGCCTTTCGCATTTTTAGTGTCCCTGGAGCTCTGGGCTTTTTGGTTTTCTGATCCCTAAACCTCGCCGTAACCCTAGTCTTCGCACTTTGCGCAACCTTATCAAGCGCGCAGGGTAGAAATGAGGTCCAATCAGGAAGATGATGATGGTAGGTGATGTGGGCTGTTTTGCATTTCTCTTGGCATGCCTTTCGCATTTTTAGTGTCCCAGGCGCTCTGGGCGTTTCGGTTTTCTGAACCCTAACTAGAGCCGTAACCCTAGACTTCACACTGTGCCGAGCCTTATCAAGAGCGCTGGGTAGATATGAGGTCTGACCAGGAAGATAAGAATTGCGCATGTTTGGGGCTGTTTTGCATTTCGCCTGGCATGCCTTTCGCACTTTTAATGTCCCTCGAGCTCTGGGCTTTTTGGTTTTCTGAACCCTAACTAGAGCCGTAACCCTAAACTTCGCACTATGCGTAGCCTTAGAAATAGCAGTGGGCAGAAATGCGGTCCAATCAGGTAGATAAGGATGCCGACTGTTTGGGGCTGTTTTGAATTATTCTTGGCATGCCTTTTGCATTTTTAGTGTCACTGGAGCTCTGGGCTTTTTGGTTTTCTGAACCCTAAACCTCGCCGTAACCCTAGACTTCGCACTTTGCGCTGCCTTATCAAGCGCGCTGGGTAGAAATGAGGTCCAATCAGGAAGATGATGATGGTAGGTGACGTGGGCTGTTTTGCATTTCTCTTGGCATGCCTTTCGCATTTTTAGTGTCCCTGGCGCTCTGGGCCATTCGGTTTTCTGAACCCTAACTAGAGCCGTAACCCTAGACTTCACACTGTGCGGAGCCTTATCAAGAGCGCTGGGTAGATATGAGGTCCAATCAGGAAAATAAGAATTGCGCACGTTTGGGGCTGTTTTGCAATTCTCTTGGCATGCCTTTCGCATTTTTAGTGTCCCTGGAGCTCTGGGTTTTTTGGTTTTCTGAACCCTAACAAGAGCCGTAACCCTCGACCTCGCACTATGCGGAGCCTTAGAAATAGCATTGGGCAGAAACGCGGTCCAATCAGGGAGATAAGGATGCCGCCTGTTTGGGGCTGTTTTGCATTTCTCTTGGCATGCCTTTCGCATTTCTAGTGTCCCTGGAGCTCTGGGCTTTTTGTTTTTCTGAACCCTAACTAGAGCCGTAACCCTGGACTTCGCACTATGCGGAGCTTTATCAACACGATGGGTAGAAATGAGGTCCAATCAGGAAGATGATGATGGTAGATGACGGGGGCAATTTTGCATTTCTCTTGGCATGCCTTTCGCACTTTTAGTGTCCCTGGAGCTCTAGGCTTTTTGGTTTTCTGAACCCTAAATAGAGCCGTAACCCTAGACTTCGCACTCTGCGGAGCTTTATCAGGAGCGATGGGTAGAAATGAGGTCCAATCAGGAAGATGATGATGGTAGATGACGGGGGCTGTTTTGCATTTCTCTTGGCATGTCTTTCGCATTTTTAGTGTCCCTGGAGCTCTGGGCTTTTTGGTTTTCTGAACCCTAAACCTCGCCGTAACCCTAAACTTCGCACTATGCGGAGCCTTTTCAAGAGCGCTGGGTAGAAATGAGGTCCAATCAGGAAGATAAGAATTGCGCACGTTTGGGGCTGTTTTGCATTTCTCTTGGCATGCCTTTCGCATTTTTAATGTCCTTGGAGCTCTGGGTTTTTTGGTTTTCTGAACCCTTACCCTCGCCGTAACCCTAGACCTCGCACTACGCAGAGCCTTAGAAATAGCATTGGGTAGAAACGCGGTCCAATCAGGGAGATAAGGATGCCGCCTGTTTGGGGGTGTTTTGCATTTCTCTTGGCATGCCTTTCGCATTTTAGGTATCCCTGGAGCTCTGGGCTTTTTGTTTTTCTGAACCCTAGCTAGAGCCGTAACCCTAGACTTCGCACTATGCGGAGCTTTATCAAAAGCGATGGGTAGGAATGACGTCCAATCAGGAAGATGATGATGGTAGAAGACGGGGGCTGTTTTGCATTTCTCTTGGCATGCCTTTCGCATTTTTGGTGTCCCTGGAGCTCTGGGCTTTTTGGTTTTCTGAACCCTAACTAGAGCCGTAACCCTAGACTTCGCACTATGCGGAGCTATATCAAGAGCGCTGGGTAGAAATGAGGTCCAATCAGGAAGATGATGATGGTAGATGACGGGGGCTGTTTTGCATTTCGCTTGGCATGCCTTTCGCATTTTTAGTGTCCCTGGAGCTATGGGCGTTTTGGTTTTCTGAACCCTAACTAGAGCCGTAACCCTAGACTTCGCACTATGCGGAGCCTTAGAAATAGCATTGGGCAGAAACGCGGTCCAATCAGGGAGATAAGGATGCCGCCTGTTTGGGGCTGTTTTGCATTTCTCTTGGCATGCCTTTCGCATTTCTAGTGTCCCTGGAGCTCTGGGCTTTTTGGTTTTCTGAACCCTAACACTCGTCGTAACCCTAGACCTCACACAATGCGGAGCCTTAGAAATAGCATTGGGCAGAAATGCGGTCCAATCAGGGAGATAAGGATGCCGCCTCTTTGGGGATGTCTTGAATTCCTCTTGGCATGCCTTTCGCATTTTTAGTGTCCCTGGAGCTCTGGGCTTTTTGGTTTTCTGAACCCTAAACCACGCCGTAACCTTAGACTTGGCACTAAGCGGAGCCTTATAAAGAGAGCTGGGTAGATATGAGGTCCAATCAGGAAGATAAGAATTGCACTTGTTTGGGGCTGTATTGCATTTCTCTTGGCATGCCTATCGCACTTGTAGTGTCCCTGGAGCTCTGGGCTTTTTGGTTTTCTGAACCCTAAGCTTCGCCGTAACCCTAGACCTCGCACTATGCGGAGCCTTATCAAGAGCGCTGGGTAGATATGAGGTCCAATCAGGAAGATAAGAATTGCGCACGTTTGGGGCTGTTTTGCAATTCTCTTGGCATGCCTTTCGCACTTTTAGTGTCCCTCGAGCTCTGGGCTTTTTGGTTTTCTGAACCCTAAACTTCGCCGTAACCCTAGACCTCGCACTATGCGGAGCCTTACAAATAGCATTGGGCAGAAACGCGTTCCAATCAGGGAGATAAGGATGCCGCCTGTTTGGGGCTGTTTTGCATTTCTCTTGGCATGCCTTTCGCATTTTAGGTATCCCTGGAGCTCTGGGCTTTTTGTTTTTCTGAACCCTAGCTAGAGCCGTAACCCTAGACTTCGCACTATGCGGAACCAAATAAAGAACACTGGGTGCAATTGAGGTCCGACCAGGAAGATAAGAATTGCGCATGTTTGGGGCTGTTTTGTGATTCTCTTGGCATGGCTTTCGCTCTTGTAGTGTCCCTGGAGCACTGGGCTTTTTGGTTTTCTGAACCCTAACTAGAGCCGTAACCCTAGACTTCGCACTATGCGGAGTTTTATCAAGAGCGCTGGGTAGAAATGAGGTCCAATCAGGAAGATGATGATGGTAGATGACGGGGGCTGTTTTGCATTTCGCTTGGCATGTATTTCGCATTTTTAGTGTCCCTGGAGCTCTAGTCGTTTTGGTTTTCTGAACCCTAACATGAGCCATAACCCTAGACTTCGCACTATGCGGAGCTTTATCAAAACGATGGGTAGAAATGAGCTCCAATCAGGAAGATGATGATGGTAGATGACGGGGGCAGTTTTGCATTTCTCTTGGCATGCCTTTCGCACTTTTAGTGTCCCTGGAGCTCTAGGCTTTTTGGTTTTCTGAACCCTAACTAGAGCCGTAACCCTAGACTTCGCACTATGCGGAGCTTTATCAAGAGCGCTGGGTAGAAATGAGGTCCAATCAGGAAGATGATGATGGTAGATGACGGGGGCTGTTTTGCATTTCTCTTGGCATGCCTTTCGCATTTTTAGTGTCCCTGGAGCTCTGGGCTTTTTGGTTTTCTGAACCCTAAACCTCGCCGTAACCCTAAACTTCGCACTATGCGGAGCCTTTTCAAGAGCGCTGGGTAGAAATGAGGTCCAATCAGGAAGATAAGAATTGCGCACGTTTGGGGCTGTTTTGCATTTCTCTTGGCATGCCTTTCGCATTTTTAATGTCCTTGGAGCTCTGGGTTTTATGGTTTTCTGAACCCTAACCCTCGCCGTAACCCTAGACCTCGCACTACGCGGAGCCTTAGAAATAGCATTGGGCAGAAACGCGGTCCAATCAGGGAGATAAGGATGTCGCCTGTTTGGGGCTGTCTTGAATTCCTCTTGGCATGCCTTTCGCATTTTTAGTGTCTCTGGACCTCTGGGCTTTTTGGTTTTCTGAACCCTAAACCACGCCGTAATCCTAGACTTGGCACTAAGCGGAGCCTTATCAAGAGCGCTGGGTAGATATGAGGTCCAATCAGGAAGATAAGAATTGCACTTGTTTGGGGCTGTATTGCATTTCTCTTGGCATGCCTTTCGCACGTTTAGTGTCCCTGGAGCTCTGGGCTTTTTGGTTTTCTGAACCCTAACTAGAGCCGTAACCCTAGACTTCGCACTATGCGGAGCCTTATCAAGAGCACTGGGCAGAAATGAGGTCCAATCAGGAAGATGATGATGGTAGATGACTAGGGCTGTTTTGCATTTCTCTTGGCATGCCTTTCGCATTTTTAGTGTCCCTGGAGCTCTGGGCTTTTTGGTTTTCTGGTCCCTAAACCTCGCCGTAACCCTAGACCTCGCACTATGCGGAGCCTTAGAAATAGCATTGGGAAGAAACGCGGTCCAATCAGGGAGATAAGGATGCCGCCTGTTTGGGGCTGTTTTGCATTTCTCTTGGCATGCCTTTCGCATTTTAGGTGTCCCTGGAGCTCTGGGCTTTTTGGTTTTCTGAACCCTAGCTAGAGCCGTAACCCTAGACTTCGCACTATGCGGAGCTTTATCAAAAGCGATGGGTAGGAATGAGGTCCAATCAGGAAGATGATGATGGTAGAAGACGGGGGCTGTTTTGCATTTCTCTTGGCATGCCTTTCGCATTTTAGGTGTCCCTGGAGCTCTGGGCTTTTTGTTTTTCTGAACCCTAACTATAGCCGTAACCCTAGACTTCGCACTATGCGGAGCTTTATCAAGAGCGCTGGGTAGATATGAGGTCCAATCAGGAAGATAAGAATTGCGCATGTTTGGGGCTGTTTTGCAATTCTTTTGGCATGCCTTTCGCATTTTTAGTGTCCCTGGAGCTCTGGGCTTTTTGGTTTTCTGAACCCTAAGCTTCGCCGTAACCCTAGACCTCGCACTATGCGGAGCCTTAGAAATAGCATTGGGAAGAAACGCGGTCCAATCAGGGAGATAAGGATGCCGCCTGTTTGGGGGTGTTTTGCATTTCTCTTGGCATGCCTTTCGCATTTTAGGTATCCCTGGAGCTCTGGGCTTTTTGTTTTTCTGAACCCTAACTAGAGCCTTAACCCTAGACTTCGCACTATGCGGAGCTTTATCAAACGCGATGGGTAGCAATGACGTCCAATCAGGAAGATGATGATGGTAGAAGACGGGGGCTGTTTTGCATTTCTCTTGGCATGCCTTTCTCATTTTTAGTGTCCCTGGAGCTCTGGGCTTTTTGGTTTTCTGAACCATAACTAGAGCCGTAACCCTAGACTTCGCACTATGCGGAGCCTTATCAAGAGCGCTGGGTAGAAATGAGGTCCAATCAGGAAGATGATGATGGTAGATGACGGGGGCTATTTTGCATTTCGCTTGGCATGCCTTTCGCATTTTTAGTGTCCCTGGAGCTATGGGTTTTTTGGTTTTCTGAACCCTAACTAGAGCCGTAACCCTAGACTTCGCACTATGCGGAGCCTTAGAAATAGCATTGGGCAGAAACGCGGTCCAATCAGGGAGATAAGGATGCCGCCTGGTTGGGGCTGTTTTGCATTTCTCTTGGCATGCCTTTCGCATTTCTAGTGTCCCTGGAGCTCTGGGCTTTTTGTTTTTCTGAACCCTAACACTCGTCGTAACCCTAGACGTCACACAATGCGGAGCCTTAGAAATAGCATTGAGCAGAAATGCGGTCCAATCAGTGAGATAAGGATGCCGCCTCTTTGGGGCTGTCTTGAATTCCTCTTGGCATGCCTTTCGCATTTTTAATGTCCCTGGAGCTCTGGGCTTTTTGGTTTTCTGAACCCTAAACCACGCCGTAACCCTAGACTTGGCACTAAGCGGAGCCTTATAAAGAGAGCTGGGTAGATATGAGGTCCAATCAGGAAGATAAGAATTGCACTTGTTTGGGGCTGTATTGCATTTCTCTTGGCATGCCTTTCGCACTTTTAGTGTCCCTGGAGCTCTGGGCTTTTTGGTTTTCTGAACCCTAACTAGAGCCGTAACCCTAGACTTCGCACTATGCGGAGCCTTAGAAATAGCATTGGGCAGAAACGCGGTCCAATCAGGGAGATAAGGATGCCGCCTGTTTGGGGCTGTTTTGCATTTCTCTTGGCATGCCTTTCGCATTTTTGGTGTCCCTGGAGCTCTGGGCTTTATGGTTTTCTGAACCCTAACTAGAGCCGTAACCCTAGACCTCGCACTATGCGGAGCCTTAGAAATAACATTGGGCAGAAATGCGGTCCAATCAGGGAGATAAGGATGCCGCCTGTTTGGGGCTGTTTTGAATTTCTCTTGGCATGCCTTTCGCATTTTTAGTGTCCCTGGAGCTCTGGGCTTTTTGGTTTTCTGAACCCTAAACCACGCCGTAACCCTAGACTTGGCACTAAGTGGAGCCTTATAAAGAGAGCTGGGTAGATATGAGGTCCAATCAGGAAGATAAGAATTGCACTTGTTTGGGGCTGTATTGCATTTCTCTTGGCATGCCTTTCGCACTTTTAGTGTCCCTGGAGCTCTGGGCTTTTTGGTTTTCTGAACCCTAACTAGAGCCGTAACCCTAGACTTCGCACTATGCGGAGCCTTATAAATAGCGCTGGGTAGATAAGAGGTCCAATCAGGAAGATAAGAATTCCACAC
>JAMPIT010000646.1:0-33924 GCA_026261815.1 Monarcha castaneiventris obscurior | reverse complement strand
GTGAAAACCAGGGCGACATTTAGGTTAGCATTGGTTTTACAAGCCAGAAGCATAGAAATGGAAATCAAAGTCCTGATGGAAATCAGTTCATTAGGAATCTATTTCTGTCCTAGATAGAGAAATTGGTTTCTCCAGGTTGTGTCTCATTGAAGACAGAAATTTGGTTGTGATTTTCCAGGTGCAGTGATATAGTGTTAGTTCACAGAGTTTCACCAGAGGCAGATATTAATGAACTAGTTTAAATAGGCTACTTTTCCGTCCATTCATCAAAACATCCGATCACCCCATCCAGAGGCAGGAAAACCAATAAATATTGCAGCTAGATGGGGTATTCTGTTAGAAATTTTATATGGGTTTTTTTATGTCCAAGTCAGGATTTACATTAAAAATGGCAGCAGGCTTAGATTTACATGGATGAGAGATAAAGGAGAAAACAGCCTAATAGTTATTTAAAAGATATCTGCATTTTAGCTAAAGAATTGATCTAGTATTTATTCCTTGTTGTATTGAGAAGGACAAAGTATAAGAAATATCCTCTCAAATGGTTTAAATTAGACTGTGGGTTTGCAACTCTTGGCCTGGTAGCTCAGTTTTTATGGTGCGACTCTCTCTGCTCTTGGAATTGATGGTTAAATAATTTTAAATTGGGATGGCTACATTTCTTTAAGATTTTTTCTTGTTGCTTATGAAATACATATGCTGAACTTGCATTCTTGACCTTCACCAATACCTTCAGTTTTGGAAGTGTAGTGGGTTGAACCTGAGTTGATGGACAGACTTTTAGACCAATAACGCGACTCACAATTTATTTAAACCATGCGGAAAGGCAGGAATTTCCTTTTGTTCCAGCTCGCCTGCTGGAAGGTCGGTGGGCCGCCGAGCCTGCTGGCCCTGCTGGGCTGGGGCCCCTATCCCCTTCCTCTTTTCTCAACACCACGACACAAGCCCTGGGTTGCTGGGTGACTATCCCAGAGCCACAGGCAGCTAAAACCAGCCATGGACTGCCACACAGCTAAACCCATCTGGCGTGGCTTCTTGGGACCAGCGGGAGCCGGCGTAGCTTCCTTTCTGCAGCCAGCACACTTTGTGCTAACTGAAGAAGACACCATGCAGCCAACAACATAAAGGGAGCGAGACTTTCTCCACTGTAAAGCCTGAACAAGAAGACTCTTCAACACGGCGGCTTCAAAGTCAGAAAGAGAAAGCAAGTCATGTGAGACAAAGCTGAAAATGGCGACGGGAAAAAAGAAGGCGGCGTTGCATTTTTCAAACGTAGCTTAAAATTACTTCTTGCAGGCCGTGGTAAGAAACTGTAATATCACAAACTGTAAATCTCTTTAATCCATTTTTTTTTAAAGTACACGGGAGATGAGGAATTCATGTGTGGTTTATAAAGGTGTGAAGAGTGCCTATGCTAGGCTATATAGAAGCAGTGAAAGGCTTTTAGAGACTTGTGGCGAAGAAAGCCTTTGTGTTCAGGCCAAAATAACTCACCCTTAAAAAGGCTAATAACCCCATGTGGTGGCCCATGTCTGGCAGTGTGAAGGAACTGTGAGATTTTTCATGGGAGAGATGTTTTTTCACTGCAGCAGATTTCCGGGCGGGTCTGTTGCTGGTGGCAGTTTGGGAACTATGTGAAGCAGAAGAAACCCTTTTCTCCGTAAGCATAAGAAGGAGACTTCTCCAGAATTACAACACTGACTAAAATCCCATGTTCTGTTATCCTTTGTGCGAGTTGGGTAAAAAGAGGGGGGTGCTGGAAGAGAGTGGAGGTTTGCTTTAATTTCTTGTTATTTCTTTTTACTTTTAATTCTGTTAGTAATAAACTTTTTCTTTGTACAGCAACTGTTTAAGTTTGAACCTATTTTGCCTTGCAGCTCTCTAGTTTTCCTCAATACTTTCTTATTTTCCCCTTATGAAAAATAATAGATTTCATGTGCTTGATGCTTAGCTGCGTCAAACCACGACAGGAAGATACTGGAGTACTCACAAACATATGCATGAGTTGGCTCTGCAAATCACGGTACATCGGCTTTACATGGTGCTCTTACTCGCTGTCATTTTTTTTAAAGTTGGTGCACATACAAGTCTGCTACACACTACTTGAAACAAAGAACACTGATCCCAGGGAATTGTATTAGACTCTTGGGATCTCATTTGATCTTTGACTCTTCTTCAGCTCTCCAGGATGAAAGAGTTTGTATGAGAAAGTCAACAAGAGGCTTTTGTAAAGTTCAGGGGTCTTGAAGAAAGCCAGTGGGCACATGGGGTATGCTCTGTCATAGGGAGAGATGAAGGAATTAACTGATGTTGCATGAGGAGTAGAGGGAGTCTCATCTGTTTGTCTTCGATTTTCTCAGCAGAGAGGAAGCTGGACAGAAAGCCATCTGAATTATTTAATCTACCCTGCATCCATCATTTGCAAGCAGGCCATCATTCCTTTTTATAGATTGAATGATCAAGCATCAAGCAAGGGATTATGTTTTTTCCTTTCCTCCATCACATTGTTGACGAGGGACCATCCTCTAAATCCGTTTGGTCTTGTATTGATATCCTTTAGATTTGGCAGACAGCAGTCTCCCTTCCTACAATGTTTATCCACATAATGTATTGCTAGGCAGCAATCACATTCTCTATCAGCCCTAAATAAAAGCTAAATAAGCCAAACTTGATTCCTGTCTTATGCAGGAAAAGGCTTCAGAGTTCCCCTGTTTCTGTGGCTATTCTAGTTTAAAATAATCCATCTACATCACAGCTAGCCAAAAATGGACACTCCACCAGGCTGTATTCCTTGGTATTAACCTTGCTTCAATGCATCTTGAGATCACAGCTGTGTGCTCCTCTCGTACTGGTGGGACACAGCTAGCCTGCTTTTGCCAGTCACTCACAAGATTTTCCTCACTTGAACTGTTGAAGTTCAGTGTGTGACATGTCTTACATATTCTTCTTGATGATTTCAACTTTCACAGGTTATCTTTTATCCACACTCTCCTCTTTATTCTTTTAATTTACTGCACGCAATGTTTCCCCACCTTTCCTTTTATGAGTATCTGTCCCACATAAAATATGTCCCTCAGGACAAGCAGCAATGGGGAGCTGCTAGGGTGGAGATAAGGAATAAAGTGAAAGACCCGCTGGGCCCCTTAAGAATCACAGATCTATATCCTCCCATGGAAGGCAAATCAGAGCCAATTTGTTGGCTTTTGTTAACTCTCATTTCTTTCAACACATTGTTTATCACCGGGGTCTCCTCTCACATCTCTGAAACAAACACCAGATGCTTTCCACGTTTCCTTATTTCTCCAGCCACTTCAGATTCAGCCAGCATCAATTCCAATATCTCAGCGAGTGCCCTGTTTGTGCAGTCTGACAATAAAATCTGTATCTTTATTCACAGCGTTTAGTGAATTCCTAAAATGAGGTCGATGGCATCCTAACGGTTATTTCATCTCTGGGTCAGCTTTTAGCAGATCCTGGGAATAAAGATGGATGCAAGCCCTATGGAAGCCAAGACCCCCATCACTGTGGTGGCACAGTGCAGAAATTGAAAGCAAATTAGCAGGGAGGCTGGGCAAGAAAGCTGATCTCTAGGCAAACAGTGTGAGCACTAGTTCTGACTTTTCCCTACAAAGAGGTGGAAAGAGGAAAGAGGGTTCAGCAGCCGTTCTCACTGGGTTTTAGCCCATCAAGGTGGAAAAAAAATACTTTAGTTGTATAAAGACTCATGAGTATTCCTACATGCTTCCTTTATTCCTACCAGGACATCATGAAATTTAGCATTGATTTTTGGAGGGAAAATAGGAAGGAAAAGCAAAAGGCAATACATCAAAAAAGTTTCTTCTGAAGAAAAGACCTCTGCAAGGCAAGCATCAGGCAAGATTCCACTTGTCCCACAGTTTTGAATGGAGTGACCAAACCCCTATGATGACATCACTAATTTACCAGGCCTTTTCAGCCTTGGAGATAACAATGTGCCCAGCTACACCCTGTGAAAGCCTGCAAGGTGCAAGGAACTTGCACTGAGGAACTTTTAGCAGGGTTGTCATTAAACAGTCTCTGCTGTTCCACAACTGCTCAGCCACCCTCGTGTCTTCTAGGCCGCTATCCCCGCATTTGACCACTATCATTCCATTAGGAATTTCTTTTTCCCAGTGTCTAATTGGGATTTTCTTTATTCTCTCACAAGTGCTCAACAGAGTGGAAAAATCTCTTCCCTTGACACTAATGCAACCCAGTGACTGGTTGGCCTTTCCCACAAGGAAACACAAATGACTTGTCCTAAACTTGTCCATTAAGATGCCTGCAAGTCCCTCCTTACACCAGGACTGAATTTCTCAGAGAAAGCAGGAAGTTACACCATTTGGGGTACTCATTGCTCTGAAGCAGCACAGGCTGAGTGGGTGGTAAGCATCATTTTCAAGTATGACCTGTTGATTTGAACTCAGGCCCCGCAAAAGAGAGAAATCCCTGTGTTCTCCTGTGTGCCACAAAGAAATCTTTCAAGAAACTTTACGCTGTTTCCATTAGAGATTTCCAGTATTTATAGCTTTAAATGCTTTTATGCAGGGGGAAAGACAAGGAAGCATCATTATCATGTTTCAAAAAGACAGTGGAGTGCTTTTTCATTTCCATTACTGAGAAATCGAGTCAACTTTACTCCATATAAATTCTGTCTCTGAGAGCTTTTGTTCAAATCACATTTGCTACTTAACAAAACTTGATTTACTGAGGGGGATATGCTAAGAAGAGATGGAAGGGAAATATTAGCATTTCATTGGAAATTTTAAGATTGATATTAAATGGCACCAAAACCCAGACAAACTGGTGCTTTTATCAACTTAGACTGCTAGGAAAGAAATGTTTTTCTTCTACTGTTTCTCCTCCTTTTCCTGCTTTTATTATTCCAGCCCTACACATCACACCATTTTCTCCTGTGTGGGATCTCAAAATGGTATCATTCATGATTTTTTCCACAGGACAGATACTGAAATTATGGACAAAGTGGTGTCAATAAAAGAAGTGAAAGGCAAATAGCAATGACTATCTCCAAGCAGAAAGTAGATGAGCCTTTCCCACAGGGCTCTAGCAGGACATTGTGCAAACTGATATGATGATGGCCACTGACCCTCAGTCAAGGTACACTCTGTTACTGGCACTTCTGTTTTTAGACCTTCATTCAGTCAGGTCAGTCACAGCTCACCATAAAGGTCCCAGCAAAAAGCTCCTTTTTGTCTTCATGTGTTGG
The DNA here is from genome assembly GCA_026261815.1 of Monarcha castaneiventris obscurior. Classification (NCBI taxonomy): domain Eukaryota; kingdom Metazoa; phylum Chordata; class Aves; order Passeriformes; family Monarchidae; genus Monarcha; species Monarcha castaneiventris. Next base: position 28,679 of record JAMPIT010000646.1, on the reverse strand, counting down.
AAGGGTCACCCAAGAACACTTCTCCTTTGTAAAGAGCGCATTGAATTGTGAAGCCAAAGATGATTTTTCTGAATGGTTTTGGGAATGTTATTGTAGTAATGCAAAATAATGATATATATTTCATTCCCTTTTCTGATCACTCCTTTAATTTTGGTGAACATAAACTTGTATTTCACCTGAAAGACAAAAAAAGTGTGGTGTTTTTTATACAGAGGACAGCAATATCAGGAAAATACCAGTAAAGAACATCCATATAAGACCAGTAGGAGTCACTAAGTCTGATATCAGACTAGAGATGTGGAACTACTTTGAACAATTCCAGCTTGAACTGAGGAAAAATATTTGAGCTTTACTTAAAATTGATGGAAGAGAAAAAGTTACTATCAGCCTTGTTCACTGCTCCAAGCTGATAGCCATAGTCAATCTTCCAAACTACCATCTTATTTTCAACTTGATTGTATCCACTTGATGCTTTCCAGCCCAGGTAATTTGGGATTTCTGCATGAAACTTGGTGAGAAGTTGCTATGCAGGTAGCTCCTCTTTCTCTCAAAACCAGATCTATTGATTGTCTGTTTCAAGTCTCTAGGAAGAAAAACATTTTTTGACTCTGAAAAAAGCAAGTCAGTGCTTTTTGAATTATTTCTTGTTGGTCTTCCAGGGCTCAAGTTAAATTCTCCATTAACTGTGCCCCTGATTCACTGATCTTTACAACAGCCTTACCCAGAACCTGTTGCTGTCACTGGCAAGCAGTCACACAGGCAAATAACACATTTACACCATTGATGAAACTCAGCTCAGTAACTACTCATGAGGGAGCCAGTGATTCGTAGCTCGATGCAATGGAGGAGAGTATGCCACTTGCAAATAGTTTCCAGCTGTTCATTTAGATGTGTGTGCTAAACACCACTAAAAAGATGCTGAAATGTAAAGGCCAAAGAAGTAAAAAATACTGGTGTTAAAAAAAGTGGCAAACAAAAAAATATCAGGACCACTGCTACACATTCTTTGTAAGAAGAAAAAAAAAACTCACAAAACCAAAATATGAAGAAGTCTGAAAGAGTTAACAGGTTCAGATCAGTCTTCCAGTACTGTATAACTGTCCACCACTCACTATTTACACCTCCCACACAGCCTTTCCCTTTCTTCTTGTTTTGTGCTGTAGTGGAAATGCACTGCTGAATCTCTACTGTTGACTTTATGCATTGTTTATTAAGTATGTAGAACATATTTTGAAAGAAACACATCCCAGGGTACTTCAAGCTATGTCAGACTGTGATAGGTTTTCTCAGAGTGTTCAAGGCTGGTGAAGCAGAAGAATTTGCTCATGATTGATCTGTTTGGTGGCTTGAGATGTGTTGATTATGGGGTATTGTAGGCTTGTGTAGGTGTATGGGCAACTTACTAATTAGTGTTTCACCATATTGTATAGTAGCTAGCATAAGCAACAGGGGTATTTTTATCCTGTACAATAATGTATGTTTGAACTTCAGCACATTAAAATCCCTTATTTCCTGTTTAAGTGATCTATTTCTAGTCACCTAGAAATAGCCTCTTCTGATAGCCACACAGTTTTTAGAAAAAACTGAGAGAATTAGTACATGATAATTTACTTCTGAGTTGAAATAAAGATCAGACTGGAAATAAGACATTTTAAGGAATTATGAAATGAATGTAATTAACCCTTAACCACTTTCCACCTAACTAATTACCTGCTTAACCCTAAAATATTTATAAAAGAAATACAGTGGAGTCTGTGATGATCTGCAGATTTTAAATCACACTCAAAACCCTTTCTAAGAAGTACCTTCTAGCTAATCAAGTACCTATGAAACTGCTGTAGGAATTGTGAAGAGAAATTTCATAGCTAAATAGGAGATTAGGAGATCAAATAACATTCTCTGTAATTTTATCATTCAGAGCTTTCACAGAAAAAAAGATCTTTCTTCTGCAGCTCTCCAAGCACTTAAAAAATGAATACATGAAACTTAGTCATGGACACATCATCTGCCCCTTCCTCAGCTGGGCAAACTGAGGCACCGGGAAGTTACAGAGCTGGTATTTTTAGAAGTGGTCTGGAATGCTGGGTGCCGTCTCTTTGGGATGTTCAGCATTTGATGCACAAAGGTGGATTAGAAATGTCACATTAAATTGTCTGAGCTCCTGCGCTCCACCTGTGTAGTGAAAGAATACGTGACAGCAGGAGACTGACATCCTCACATCCTCATTTTCTCTTTTATTCTTCTCCTCCAGTGCTACAGAGAGCTTAGCACATTGCTCCGTGCACTGGCAACTATGATTCCAGGTGACTGAGTGCATCTGCCAGTATACTTCTCATTCCCTGACAAGAGAGCCTCCATGTTCAATGTGTTGATCCAAAGTCCACACAGTAGACTGAGGAAGGCCAGAGAGTGTAATGAAAAGTAGGAGTGAATTGCAAAGTGCTAAAAATGTTGCTTCTGATGCCAAAATCTAAGATAATCTCCTGCTGCTCCTCCTTGCCTTTTACCCAACAGCAAACCACATACCTGTAACACGTTATGCTGTGACAATCATTACCCACCAACCTTCAGAAATACAGAAAAAAGACATAACATGATAACCTGGAGCCCTGCCTAGTCTCATTGCTTTGACATCTCAGCCTGTCTTATAGTGCTGTCTCCAAGCACAGGCGTACACAGGCTGCCTGTGTAACATTTTTGGCCTTCTCCCTTGAGTACTTGCTCTGGCTAATTTTTCTAATCTGTCATCGGTGATCACCAGACCAGCAAATGGGCCATACACACCCAGCAGATGGCAGTGGCTGTACTCAAGCATGACAGCTCTTTGCATGCAGAACTGGCTGCAGAACAAAGCAGACTGTTCAGGCCACCAAGATGCAGCTCTACGTCTGCTCTGAGCCTTAAGTAGAAAGCATTTTGCTACCTGTTAAGGCACCTGAGTGTCCTATTGAAGGTCTGGAGCATTCTTTGCTGTAAGCTAGAAATGTGACTGGGAAGCAGAAGAGTTTCACTGGCTTCTGCTTTCTCGGACTCCATAGGAGGCCTTTCAGTTGGATGAATCCATAGTGTCTGGCATAAGTGAGCAGGAAAAATGGCCTCTGTAGAACTATTCAGCCCAGGGATACACTGTCAGCAGGAGTAGCCATACCTGTGACTCTAGAGGAAGCACTATCCTTTAAAGGGCCCTAAAGTTCGAGAGCTGCCAAAGCGTGTATATGTACTCTATGGTTTTCTATTTGTTCAAGTATCCTACTTCCAAAACCTCCTGGAAACTCCCAACAGCCGTCTCCAGCATTTGCTTCCATGTTTCTTGGGGTGGGAGGAGTAATTGAGCTCACTGCTAAGGGAACTGTTCTTTATCATTATGTTAGGCCATTCAGGAAATCATCCATCCCCATTTCATCTAATCACACTCTTCTTGAATGTGACAGACAATTCCTCTTATGCTAGTAATTAATAGCTGTGAATATAGAGAAAGCATTTTTTTTGTTTGTTTCTGTTAGGTAGCAACTTGAGTTATAGGCTAGAGCCCCATTTTGCAGAGAGTTGTAAAAACAGCGCTCACAATAAGCTTGTAGATGGTTATCCTATCCCTCAGGCCTTTGGCATGTTATTTTTTAAGTGGAGGAGAGCTTGAAGACAGATGAAACTAATCTACTTTATAATTCATACCTTTACATAATTTTGATTAACTCACGGAATAAGGACGTCCCAGAGCATCCCCATGGAAACAGACTCTGGAGCAACTTGTCTGCATGCACCTCACCAGAAGATGTCCAGAGCAGGAGCCAGTATACCCATTATGAGCTCAGCAGCATCTCCCAGGGGACTGCCAGTTCTGTCCTGTGACATTTGTGCTGCCCAGTGTTTGCACAGGTACTTTCTGACATTGGCAAATGAGATATGAGTTTGTGTTGCAAAGATTGGTGCATATTTTATGAGTATGCTGTCCTAAATTGAGACAGTCTCTCCCCTCCTAACTGCTGGAAATCGAAGGCATGTAAGAGTGCAACACAGCCATGCTATTTAAATCAATATGTTGTCATTTGCCACTAACCTTTCCATTCACCTCTTGCATTGCTCTTTTCCAAATCTATTGGAATCAGTTCTTGTCACTGTTGTACCGGTGATGGCAAGAAATGACATAAGCTCGATCCAGGAAGAAATGGAATTATTTATTAATTTACAGACTTGTTTATGTATCTTCGTTCGCTTGAATGGCATAAGGTTATTGGTCTCTGACTTTCCACCTCCCAGGATGATTGGCTAAACCCTACAACACCCATTTCAAAATATTTTCTCCAGTCAGTATCACAACAATATTGCACAACAATCTTGCACCTGCAAGATAAAGGGATTGGTTTACAAAAACCTCTAACTGTTTTTGGCCAGCATCCATGTAAAAGCAAGGAGTTCTGTGCATGAGCTTTCCAAAAGCACCATAACAAACTTTACAAAAAGCAAGCAAAAATACTTGGTGTGGTTCATCTCCTCATGGACCTAAACTCGTTGTGACAAAGAAACTGGGAAGTCAGTCTGGGTGAGGAGCTTACAGTACAGCATTTGGGAGCCCTGGAGGGAGCAGGTAGAACTGGCATTATCCCTGCATTTTGCATATTGCCAACTGGAATGGAAAGCGAGGGCAAGTCAGTCTGGTTTAAGACAAGTTTGAGTTAGATTGCAAGGCAGGTCTGGTCCTACCTTGCTGAAGACAGTAAGTGGACTGAAGAAGCTTGTATTCAAGTTGGAATTCAGTCTCTGCCTTCCAGGAGCTCATTAAAAAAAAAAAAAAACCAAACATCTGTTTCATGTAGCACCTCTATAACAGAGACACTGTCTATGGAGGAAATCATTAGGACCCACTGGAAGAGAAGCAATCATCCGTCTGCAAAACAGGAACATAATACAAAACAGACTGAGAATCCCTGCTGTAGAATTAAATGAATTGGATGTAAACTAATTTTTTGCTGTATAAAGCACTCAGAGTTTTTTGTGATCTATCTGTATTACATGTAGCAGTAGAGAGTTATCCAAAGGTCGATTAAGTTAAACTTCTCCTCCCAAGGGTCATTCTTTATAGCTAGAAAACAATCCCAAAGTTAAGAGAACTTAGTATAAGATTTACTGCTCACATTTATACCATAGTTTTAACATATGCGCAAGCAATAATAAAGAGCAATTCGATTGACAAACTGAAAAGTACATTTATTGCAGAGAGCTGCACTTCCATTTAAGAGGGAAAATATGCTTTGAAATATAACTTTTATAACAAAACTTACGGGTCCATATTTAAAGTAGACTGTCAAAGGAATTATAACCAGCTATGACATTGTTGTTATCAGAGTTTATAAACAACAATAAATGTAAGAGCTCAAGTTGTTGCCACAGTCCTGTCCAACTAGATATGGTAAAAACAAACAATGGAGATGTTCTCTTTCCCAAACGTACACTTTGGTGGCTTTTTCTGAATTGTGGCTTAACCTGACAGGCAGCTAAACACCCTGGACCACTTGCTCACTCCCTTCTCCAACTTTGTGGAATGAGGGACAGAATTGGGAAAAGAAGTAAAATTTGAGGGCTGAAATTAAGGCAGCCTAATAGGACAGAAAAGGAAGTGAGGATGATGATAACTATAATAAGAATAATTTAAAAAAATTATTAGAACATACAAAAAAGTGATGCATGATGCAATTGTTCACCTCCTGCTAACCTATGCCCAGACTGTTCCTGAGCAGCAGTCCCTGGCCATCTTTTCCCTTAGTTTATATCCAGAGCATGATGTCATAGGGTATGGAATATCTTTTGGGCCAGTTAGGGTCAACTGTACTGGTTGTATCCCCTCCCAGTTTCTTGTGTGTTCCAGCCTGCTCACTGCTGGGGTGGTGTAAGGAGCTGAAAAGTCCTTGAGTTAGAGTAAACATTGCTTAGCAACAACTAAAACATCGGTGCGTTACAAACATTATTCTCATCTGAAATCCCAAGCACAGAACTGTGACAGCTACTGGGAAGAAAAGTAACTCTATCCGAGCTGAAACCACGACACTCTGGTGGAGGGCATAGTTAATGATTTGGGATACCTCAAAATTACCTGCTAAATCTCTTAAGCTGTAGTAAATGCAGTAGTTTAATATCCTTGCATGATTGTCCTAGATCTTGTCCCAACATGGAGACCTAGACATAGATGCCTCTGTTTCCACCAGAAGGAACAGGGAAATAGTCTATAATTCTTAGCAGAACATCTAGCTACTTACCAAGACAGGCACAATACCCAAGAGATGAAAAAGGAAAGCCATGAGCCAATGTCTTATGTCAAAAGTAAAATTGCTTTTGAAATTGGCATTTTTTGTCTTCCAGAAATATTTAGGGGATGGAGACGAGAAACAACTCTCAGACTTTAGGAAAGTATTTTCTTCTGCCTCTGAAGTACATTTCACATTTCCCTTCAAAATTGCCTTTAACAATGTTTCTACTAATACTAAAACAGGGTTCCAGTTATAAGCCAGGGTCCTGGTATCTTGTTGTTTTTGAAAACTACAGTGAGTGTTACAATATTTATCACTAAATAATTGACATTTCTTTTAGTTCTTCTTCAACAAACTACCCCATGTCACCCTCCTTGTTTTGGCTTTCTAGAAATAGCATGCACACTTTTTCCTAACTTGCTTTTTTGGTGCCTAGGTCACTTTTGCTGTCAGAATCTATATATTGAATAAAACTGATTTTTTCCCTTCTCAAGTTATAGTGAAAAATGTGCAAGAGCTCCCGGTACAGAGATGTTGGTTACTAGGAAACAGTCTCCCGAGAGCAGACTAGGAGCACAAGCCTTGGACTACAGAGATTTATTTGGGGAAAATTCCTAAAACAAAGGTTGGAATTAAAATAGTAGTAAACTAAAAAAATGCCTTTGCTGAAGGACAAGTTTAAAGAGAGAAATGGGTATCTGTAAGAGTCTTACAACAGTCTTCTCTTGTTCTAAGAGGATGGTTTATGCAATAGTCCAAACTTGGTGGATATCTCTCAAGAAAGATATTGAAAACACTCAAGTAGAAAAAAAAAAACCCAAACAAAAAGATATGGGAATTCATGAATCATATAATGGTTTGAGTTGGAAGAAACCTTTGAAAGGCCATCTAGTCCAATTCCCCTACAATAAGCAGGAATATTTTAAACTAGATCAGGTTACTCAGTCCCTTCCAACCTGACTTTGAATATTTCCAAAGATGGGACATCTCCCACTTCTCTGAGAAACTTGTGACAGGGTTTTACCACCCTCATTTTTAAAACACTTCTTAAATATATCTAATCTAAATAAACTCTCCTTCAGTTTAGAACCATTATCCCTTGTTCCATCACAACAGGCTTCATAAAAAGCATATCTCTATCTTTCTTTTAGGTCCCTTTCAAGTACTAGAAGGTCACAATAAGGTCTCTTAAGAGCTTTTTCTTCTCCAGGCTGAACAACCCCAACTCTCTCAGCCCTTCCTCATAGGGGAGATGCTCCATCCCTCTAATAGTCGAATAAAATCCATCTGCTTCGAATTGAAAAGATTTCTGGTCTTCTTTGGGATGAATTCCTACAAAGACATATTCTGGGTACAATTGCACTTGACTAATTAGGAATCTTGTCACAATTCTGCATTCGAGATACGTTGTCCAAAGCTTTTCTTAACTGACTTTCTGTCTCTTCTATGAGAAAGCCCACAACACCCTGTGGGTTATATTGTTTGAAATTCCTCCATGAGGTCTGGAAAATATGTAAAATAGGAAATGACCAAGCCAGGAGTCACTGAGGACAAATTTAATACAAAACATTTGTAGTGCTGGAGCAAAGCCCCAAAAGTATCAATGTGTCTGTTTTACTTATTTAGAATGACATATTTTAAAAACAGAGTTGTAGGGAAAGTCTTCCCTTTTAGCCTCTTGTAGTTTCACTCATCTGTCACCAAACAGCATAATATTTGTCCCAAGGAGATTTGAAGTGAATAAAGATCCCCGCATTCAGGTGGCCTGAATGTCATCCCAGTAAAATGTAAAGCCCTCTTGGAAAATTCCTAGAGAGACTGTCAGCTGATAACCTATGATAACCTATTATTTCCGCTCTGAAAGGACCATGTACGAAAGCACTGCCTCTGGCTATTTGTCTTAGATGCACTTAGTGTGTCAGATTGTCCTGGGGTGATGTTATGAAGCTGCTTTATTCCTTAACCTTAATGCCCAAAGACAATGTGTTTTTAAGATGGACCCGGGGGATTGGGCCGGAGCCACAGGACCCGGATGCGGGTCGGTTCAATGGCTGGGACCCACGGCTCTGGCTGCAAGGGTCTCGGTGGTTCTTGGGAAGGAGTGCACTGGGGGTGCTGCACTGCTTCTTGGTGGTTTTTTGTTCTCACTAACTGGAAAAAAGGTTTCGTTGGCTCTTTTTCCCCATCCCTCCCCCTGGCCTCCCTGCCCTCTTTCCCTTCTCTCCAGTCCGGGGAGCCTGTAGGGTGGCCCTGGCCGGTCCGAGCCCTGGGGAGGGCCAAGCCCAAGCCATTGAGCAAGGGGATGCAGAGGTCCGCCAACTTTGCCTGCTTTGAGGAGAAGGACCGGCGCCAGAGAGGCAGCAGGTTTTTTCCATCTGTTCTCCAGTTTCAGCTGCTGTGGGGAGGAGGACCGGTGCCGGGGAGTTGAGAAGTTTTTTTCCATCTGCGTTGCTCCAGTCTGCTGTGTGGACTCCCCTTCCCTCTCCCCTTTGCAGAGACTGGGAGTACCAGTTGGAAGTCCGTGTGTTTTTTGCCTCTCCAGGCATTTGTTGTATTTTGAGGGGTTATTTGTGTTCTGCCCTGTTTTGTTCTGCATTAATAAAGAGTTCAGGTGTTTTTTTCCACTTTCACCTGCTGTCATCAATTTGTCTCATTGTCGGAGGAAAGGGGGAGGCCCTTTTGCTTTGGAGGAGGTGCTCATTGCGGAGCGTTTTCTCCTAAAATGTTGTCTCCAAAAAACCGAGACACAGATGCTCTCATGTTCCAAAACACAGACTGGAAGTAACTGCAAGAGCCAGCTGGAGGCTGACCCTGTGAAGTTGGTGCCAGGCAGTTTGAAACAAACACTGGCCTTTCCCACTTAAGAGTTTGCAGTGCTAAACTCACTGAAGGCAGGCAGGCATGCAGGCAGGCAGGCAGGGATGGAGTCATGGAGGTAAGCACATATATGTGATGGGGTAGATGCCAGAAGAGGAGGTAGCCTTAATCTCGGTAAGTTGTTCTCAGGTGAACAGAAGAATAACAAGCTCTCCTACTCTTAGTTTAAAAAAAAAAAAAAAAAAAAGACACCAAACCAAAGCAAACTAACAAGGTATCTGAAAATAAGCAAAGAAACCATTTAGGTAAGTGAGCGCCAAGGTAACAGTTCTGAAAATGTTCATGGCCTCTCTTGGGAAGACAGCTTTGAAGCCTATAGCCTAGGAAGGTTTCATGCACCCTTTCATGCTTAGGAGACTGAAATGTCTCTAGAATAATAAAAGCTTCTCTTGGACTCTGGCCTCAAAGGCTGAAGGAGTTCTCCAGGTCACAGGGAAGGTGTGTTTACACATGGCACTGAAGACTGGTGACTGACCCCCACAGTTAAAAAGCAACCAGAATGGCCCCAGAAAAATTGAGGTTCATCAGTAGACGAAGGATAATTGTGGTTGGGTCTACTGTGGTGTAGTTTTTATCACAGACACTTGCAAACATGCTTTTTTGGTTTAGTCAAAATATCAAATTATGGAGAAAATCTGGGGTATCTGTAGCTGATCAAAGAAACCAGGAAAGATAATGTCCCTAGGAGAGGGATTCATGGCCATTTACAGAGAAAGAGTCAGTGTCCCATGTATGCACTTCCAGGGGCCTCCAAGGAAATGGCTTTAGTACGTACTTAAAATTGAAAAGGCACAGAAGCATTTAATCAGCTTACTAAATTCCAGCTTTGATATTAAAAAAGAAGAGCTCAGTTTCTAAGCCTTCAGTCTGGTATTTCATTCATTCATTCATTCATTCATTCATTCATTCATTCATTCATTCATTCATTCATTCATTCATTCATTTCCATGCTTGAATTTGTGGGAGGGGACGGTCAGTTTAGAGAAAGAGATATCATTGCATTTGAATTTTGCTGGTTATTTTCCCCTGCTAAGCACTTGGGAAAATACATCAAGAACATCAGCATAGTAGAATCACTTGTCAAACATTTCTCTACTTGAGACCCACAGGAAGAATTGTCACATGTTCTACATCAACTGCTTCACAGGAAATAGCTGTAAAACCTGGTCAGCAGTGACTAAAAGCATTTAACATGGTCAGTGTCAGTTAAATATGAGAAACATTTAGGAGTACATGGTTTGGACTACCAAAATCAGGTTGTACCCACAAGTAGACACTTGGTTTAACAGAAGTAAAAATCTTCTTTTAGATCATTCTAGATGCTTGAGCTGCCCCCTGTGTTCACTGGTCATGGACTCGTGTATATATGCGTATAGCAGGACGCATAAATGTGAAAGAAAAATCTTCTTAGGTGTAAAATACAAAGTGAAGTCAAGAGACGGCCCTATCAGCTTGCACTTGTGGCAGTTCACTGCAATCATCAGCTGTGGACTGTGGCCTTTGAGCAAGAAATTTGCTGATCCCTATGGAAGCCTATTATTTGCATGTGGTGTGGGTGGACCAAGGCCAACAGACAAGAACTCCTACAGCCACTCCCTCCCTCCTGTCTTCTGTGGGATGGAAAGAAAATAGAAAGGAGCTGAGGAGACTTGTGGATCAAGATAAAAATCGTTCAGTAGGTGAAGCAAAGGTGTGCATGCAAGCAAAGCAAAGGAGGAATTTGTTCACTACTTCCCTCTCAGCAGGAGCCAGATGTTTAGCTGCTTCCTGGAAATCAGGGCCTTTGAATGCGAGTGGTTATTTTGGACAACAAGTGCCATTAAGAGTATTTTCCTTTTCCTTCTCCTCTCCTTGAGTTTTGATTGCTGAGCATGGCATGATGTTGCATGGAGTATCTGCTTAGTCAGTCTTGGTCAGAGGTCCTGCCTGTGTCCCCTCCCAATTTATTAACTACCCAGCCTACTCTCCAAAGGAGACAGAGTGGGAAAAAGATGCATTCTTGACATTGTGCAAGCACTGCAGAAATAGCTGAAGGCTGGTGTATTATCAGCACCTTTTTAATCACAAATCCAAAACCCAGCACTGTACAGCCTGCTATGAAGAAAGTTTACTCCATTCCAGCCAGACTCAGTACACATGGATTCATAAGACAATACCCAGCAGGGGAAATAACGAGAGAACCACAGAAATTGTAGTTGTCAATAGGAGCAAGTGAGGAACAAAATCTTAACATTTTCAGTCCTAAACCAAAAATTATAGTGCTAGGCCCAGAGGTATATAGTGGGCGAGTCTTCATTGCAGGATATGGACCGCAGGTCTTGGATCTGAAATAACACCACATCCAACCAGTATTAACAAATTACAGAATCAGAGATGTGTATTAGGACATCCTGGGAAATGTCCATTAATAACAGCTGCATTAACTGCAATAACTGCATGTGGCATTCTAATTTTGTTCTTGTTTCTATGCTAGGATGAATTTTCAGGTCACGAACAAGAAAGCATTACTGATATAATTCAGCAGAGCATAAGATCTGTTCATTTGCTGGAGGTTCTTGCCCAGAGATACAATATCCTGGATCTGCTGATGTATCAGCATGCACAGTTCTTCCCCCATCTTCACCAGTTAGGACTAGACAATATTCTGTGACTCTCATCTTAATGATAGCATCAAAAATTTCAAAAAGCCTGGCAAATTGTTGGTAACAATGTTAAGACCCTGAGATTGACACAGAAGCTCAATAGGAGCACAAACCCTGTGCTGTATTAGCAGGAAAAGTCTGGAAATTGCAAGAATTTAATATCAAAGTCTTATCAACCTTGTCAGTCACCAGCTTTGTTCTCCCAGGAGGAACCAGAGTAAAGTGGCATAAGTCCAAGAACATACTACTCTTGAAACTTTTTCTGTCCTAGACAAGGAGAAGTTGCCAGACTCTTCAGCTGGAGGTGTCGGAAGAACTGCACAAACATTTGACTTGTCCTCAAGTGTGGTATAAGTAAAAATGATGCACAATACTTCATCTAATGCACTAACCTTCTATGCATTTTAGTTTTATTTTTCCTATTTACCTAGCTTTTCTGCACCTTTATTACTTTGCCACCTTACTTTCATGGGATTCTTCTGCTTAAAGAGCCTAATAAAAATGTAACAAAAGTTGTCAGTTTTGGTGGATAGGACATCAGGGAATTTTTTTCTACAGTCCATTGGGGAGTTTATGAACAGCTTGAGTGTCTCCCTCAATGTAATCCTCCCTGTCTGTGAAACACGAAGTAGCATCTCCCCATTGGCACCAAAAAGCCTTGGCCTAGTTCTTTAAACCTTGCCCTTTACCTCAGCACTGTCTTTTTTCTTGTGCACCCAAAATGTCCCCAGAAAAACCCCCATAAAACCTCAAACCCTAAGACTGCTCCCTTCCTGTGCATTTTACCTAAGGTACAGTGTTCATATCAGTGCTATTTAAAATTTTCAAGGAAAACTTTGATAAGCCTTGCAGAAGCCACACTTGCCAATAGAAGGATTATCCTGAAAAAAACCCACCAAAGACTGCTTCTAATTCATTCAGATAAGTTTAGAGGGAGTGCCCTTAACAGACTGGCAAAAAGCACAAAAACCCAGAGGAAGATTCTGACACAGAGGTGCAAGTTAGGCGTAGGTAAGTGAACAACAAAGACTTCGGACAGTTATTTAGGACAGATCAAGGTCTAAAACACAAGACAAAGGGACCTATCTGGGGAGGCTTACAGCAACTTCCTTTTCTGAATGTGCTGTGGTCCTTTTCTGAATTTTTAAAGGTGGCTGTGCTGCTCACTAGCTGAGCCAAGGCAATTGTTCATGCATATTCCTGCCCCGTGGCAAATGTGAATTAATGTGTCATCTCTCAGCCTTTGTATATTGAGGCAAAGCTCATCTTATCTTTTATTAGCTGCAGACTACCCCTGCACAGAGACCATGGTAAGGGATCATCTGATGTTATTACCTTGTTCAGGAGACTGAAAGCTTCCACTGAAGCACTTAAAAATAAAGGCAATCTGACAAGTGTCAATAGTCATTAGTGACTACTTTTTCAGGGATAATGACCAGGTGAAGAAGTTGAATGTCGCAGCAGTAAAGTCTCAAGTGAGCCGCAGGTTTGAATAAATCATCAAAAATGGATCCAAACTACCTGTTTGAAAGTGAGCTGTTTACAGGGAACTCATCGTACCTACACAGATTTGTAAGTCCTTCGGTCTTTGAAAAAGGTTGTTGATTTTTCCAGGTGGCTCCAAACCTCTCAAATAATACATCAACACAATCTCTTCCTTTACCCTTGACACTCACTCCAAGAAAAGGTAGAGGTTTTAAAAGTGTTTCCTAGGTGATTGCTTACCGAACTCTGTGAGCTCCAAGCAAGTCCAGGATGGGGCATTAGCCCCACAGCTTTCTAACAAAAGGCTAAAGAACCTACATTATTAAACAGTGGTAGGTTGACCAGGCCCTTAAGGTCTCTTTAAACCAGGCCTGGTGAGACCATCAGCAAAGATCAGCTGAGTCCTTAGATGAACCATTACATTCTCCTTCCTAGGAGAAGACATGGAAAATTTCTGTCAATAGGATCAAAGCCTGTCTGACTGGTGTCCTGTGAATCTTGGACATTTTCTAAGCAAGGCTGAAGGATATTTTGTGTTAGGCCATCATTGCAGAATAGCTCCTCCAAGCACTTACTCACGTTGTTTCATTTGCTATGTTGGTTCTGCTCCAGGGAAGGGGGGTATTTTTGTGGGACAGATCTGGGATAAGAGGCATGAAGCTGTGTGGCAGGGCATTTCACCCCTCTCCCCAGCACAGGTGGCCTGTGCAGATAGGAGAGAGAACTCAGGCTGGCAAGGCCCAGTAGGTATCATCTCCTGGTGCCAAAAGGTCTGCCACCTTAACAGATGTGGGAAGAGATTAAAAAAACATAGGTGACCAAAAGACCTGTTTTACACTATAAAAATATTACAGATTATCATAGACGCAGAAGCCTTCTACCCACACCCTCTGAAAGCGTGTGAGACTTCTTCCTGGAACTTGAATGCAGATTCCGTTGTTACTTTCCTGGGAATTAAGGGAAAGGATTTCGATGTGTGCTCCATCAGGAATTGGATGGTAAGAAATATTGGATCCTAAGTTATATAATTTCTTCACTAGCTGTAAAATTTATGGTACCTTTAACCCCATGTGTAGTACTAGTTGTCTCTTTTTGTCTTATTCGTGTGTAGTAATACTCTAAGTCTTATGTCTGTTAGTTTTGTGTCTATTAAATAAATAATTCATTCTGTAATAGACTGAATCAGCCATTATTAAAGAACTTGCAAATGAGAGTGGGTCTTGGGGTGCTGGCCACCTCAGTAAAGCTATGGCCTGCTGCCAGAGGCCTGGGCAAAAGGCAGGGACTTGCTTAAACCCAAATCATCCATTCATAACAAGCTGCTTTTCATTTGATACAGGAATACAGTTTCCCTGCACCTTTGCTGATCACTGGCTACTTCTGATTGCTGCAGTATGATAGAGCAGCCCATTTAATTTACACTTACAAGGAGCTGGCCCTCCCCATATACCATCTGATGCTCAGAAAGGAATCCTTTCTAACTTTTCCTCTTTCCTTCCCAATATGCTCCATTCCCCTCAGCCGTAGTCATGCACAGGTGGACCAGCTGCTCTCCAGGTGGAAGATCTGCAGGGACCAGCTGTAAGCACATAAATCAGCAACCAAACATTATATAGTATGGAGTATCATTTCTACTAGAAGCAAACCTCTGTCTCTCTGTGTGTGTGTGTGTGTGTGTGTTTAGAGGAACACATCAGGATTGAACAACATCTTCTGCTCCATAAATCTGTGGAGGAGAAACCGTCTGTTTTTCTCTCCCTATCAATCCCATTTTTTGGTGGCAGCAATGAATCAATAGGGAAATGGATCCCTTGAACATTGACACTTTGCACCGTTTAGTAGCTTTCTTCCAGTCCTATCGCTGTTTTCTTCATCCAGCAAGCCCAACCGAGGCCTCAAATGCCTTCAAAAAAAGCCCAACCGCTGCTTCAAATGCATTCAGGATGTTTTCACAAAGCACAAGGTCTCTGGCAAATGATTTACTTTTCTTCATGATCTGTTTTCAGCAAAATCTAATTGTAAGTGCAGCCTCCACATCTATGAGACAATGATTCGAGGCTGCGTAGATGAGTTGACAGTAAGGCTTATGGAATTGCCCATTATAGAGGGATTTTTGAGGAGCACTGGAGCTAGACACCTCTTCCGATTGCAACACTGTTGCTATGTTCTGCACTGTCATCCCCTGCTGTACTTGAGGCAACAAGGGCCATGTGCAAAATATGCCACTGTGTGACAATTAATCTTAAAAATTGAAATTTTTCACTTTTGTTTCCTTGTAAGAGAATAATTTCAAATAATTTTGAAGAAGCATGAACTTATTACAGCAGTCCACTGGCCCCAGTATAATACTATCTCACTCATTTAAATTCTTTCCCAAAAGCATCAGAGTAAACAAGGGTTCATCACCTTCATGTATTTCTTTTAGATGTGCAATAGTAAGTTATTTATGTGTGCTTACTTAAGACACCAATAATCTAAAGCAATTAATTTCTGTGCATTTCAGCTTTTCTGTAGACATTATCACCGAAGATTAAGACTGACTGCATGCAGGCATGTAAAGGATGCAATCAGTTCCTTTACCTCAAGGACATCACACAGCAACAGCTCAAATAGTAACAGTTACACTGCATAAAACCACAAAGCGAAAAACAGAGCTTCACATCTGACAACTGGAACATGACACAAGCAGGTAGAAATTATTTTTTCTAACTCCTAATTCCACAGAATCTTATTCCACAGAAACAGTTCTATACATGTGCTGTGGGACAAAGCTAATCTAAGGGCAAACTATGGTTTTTCTTCTGATTTTCTTCTTTGGTTGGGGAATCTTTTAAACATGTGAAAAAAAATTAGGGGATTTACAGTCTTCTTAGATCATCCATGCCATGGACATGACTGGGGAAAAAGCTGATCCATCTTTCCACCAGAGGACCCCTCAGCTGCTGGGAGGGACAGCTGCAAGAATTTTGCTGAGTAGTGTGGAGACTGAGGAGAGCTCCAAGGTAGATCTAAGCCGCATTCTCTGATGACAGAAGAAGGGCCGGTGTTAAAAAAAGGCAGCAGCATCAGTTCTGTATGAGTGCAAGACTCTCCAAAAGAGGATAGATGCCCATTAAAGGCAATTCAGGAAATTTCTGGAACAGGCAAGATCTGTGCCAGTCTAAATTTGCAAATAAAACATCAGAGTAAAGTTAGCTTTTGGCAAGGGAAATGCATTCCCTACCTTAGCTGTGTATTAATTAACCAGGCCTTTTACTTCAGGGAATAAAATATTGCCCTTTGCTATTTACAGCACTTTCTGCTAACACACTCTCTTTATGTAACCTGAACCTGTTCACTAACCAAAGTTCTAAATTGACTGCTAATTTTGTGTTGGGTCAAATTAATTTTGAAACCAGATTAATTAAAGCAGACGAAGCTTTGTTTATCCATTATTCATGAAGCGCATCGGAACAGGAGAAAGTGCATTAGTTTTATTTAGGATATTACTTTGATGAGCTCTATTTTTTGACTCTTAATGCTCCTTTTGAGCAGGAGTTCAGGTTTGTGTTGTTGGGTGGTTTTAGGTTCTTTTCCTTTGGTGGTCTTAGTGCAAACAATGGAATTAGCTGATTTTCTGGTTCCAGAATCTACAGGTGGCCATCTCCAGCAGTGACTGCCTCTTGTCATAATTCTGCAGAGGGAGAAAAGAGCACATGTGCATTCTGAGCAAGGATCTCCTGCTCATCCTCTCCTGATGCAGATGGAAACCGAAGAGAGGAGAGGATATGTTCACTCAGCATCAGAGCCAGATAACCCACAGATAGTCAGAAGAGGCTGCTGGATTATTAAAATAGAACCACATAATTGAGAGTGTTTGAGTGTCCATGTGGATGATCCACTGAAGAATTCTGTTCCTCACAGAGCAGTGATTTATAAAAATGAGCTGAGCATGATGGGGTAAAGCTAGGAAGCATTACGGGAACTGTTACAGTGGTCTTTGCACAAATGGTGTATCCCGGCTGCAAGTAGTTTAGTTCTGGTAGCTCTGTCTAAAACAATGTATTGAGACCTTAGGTACTACTTGCCTCAGAAACTAATGTTGTCTCTGAGCAAGTGAAAGGCTGGAGTTCCTCAGAGTATGCAGAATAAAAGTACAGCTTTGCTCAAAAGTTGCAGTAACATCATATTTGTAAATAAAAGTAGCCAAGCAAATATGTTAAACAAAGGAAAGGTTGTCTTCACAAAATGGATTGGACTAAATTAAACAAAATTCCAAGATACCAACTAAAGAAGATACCAAGGTAGGTCTGTGTACAAAGATAAAAGGATAGGTTGCAAATATGGAAGGCAAAATATTTAAAACTGCTAAACATCAGATCTTTTTCCTGCAAAACAACAAGCTGATTGACAGATCTCTGCTGCAGGATGTTGATGAGAACGGATGAAATTAAAGACAGAAGTGGTTACCCGTATAACTTAGGAAAACACCTAGGTACAATAGGGAGAACACTGTAAAAGTGTTCCCAATTTCAAGTTGTGAAACAGCAACAAAAAATTAGGATGAAGCTTTCATAGAAATAAAAATACATTTTCCTTTTACATAGCTTGGCTGAAGATATGATACTGGCCACTGAAAAAACCCCAAAACAGTATAAGAAAACACACATAGCAATCACCTGATCCTCTTAACTGTGGTATCTGAGTATCTCATGATCTCCATGTATTTATCTTCACAATCGTCTTGGTGGAAGTGGGAAAATAATTTGCGTTTTAAAAATGAGGAACAGAGTGGAAAGAAACTAAGGCTGTGATCCTTAGAAGTACTTAAGCACCTAGTTACTCTGGTTTCACACAAAGCTGCACTAATAAGGAACTGATCTTTATTCCCAAGCTCTATTTCCCTTTTCACTGCTTTGCTGCTCTTTGTAAGAGTAGGTGGTCCAAAATGATTTTATAGCTATAATTTTTTGTGTCTAACAAAAGGAAAGTATTTTTTATTTGCTTCTGAAGAGAAGGATGATTGCTAAGCAAAAGCATACCCAGCAAGGGGAATGTGAAGTGGTTAGAGAGATCAAGGCAAGAAACCAGAATGATGATGTGAGACCTTATGTTCCCTTTTCTTGGTGCTGTATTTCCAGATAGCTAAAGTGCTGTTGTAACATCACCACAGAAAGCACCAGAATCTGGAGGAGAGACAGGAAAGAACAAAAGACTGTAAAATACTGAATAAGGTGGATAAAACTTAGACTAAAGCTACTAGATAGATTCATGGCTGTTGAAGACTAAACCTCATTTAATGGGGCTGTATATCTGTCTTAGTTATTATTATGGTCAGTGTCATCCAATAAACTTCTATTAAGTAGATGGGTACCGGAGGGTATACTTCCTGTTTATGAGCTGGTAATTACCACATCTTGAACTAAATAAGCTTGGAACTGGAAGGCTGAAATTTTTATAGGGGGTAAATTTCTTCAGCGTTAGCGTGTTTTAGCTCTGAATAAGGTGAAACCAAGTTAAGTGAGGAACACCACAGTTTGTGTACAAAGATCTGATCAGCTGGCTGCTCCAGAACAGCTCTGCTCACTCTCACACCATTTCCAGATGCCAGCACACGAAAGAAAAGATAGTCAAGTTGGTTTTATTTAAGAACTGCTTTGGCTTTCCCTCTGAATGATTATATTTTTCATCTGGTAGAACTGGACTAAAGGGGAGCAGCCCTCAGGTCACCCAACTGCTCATCTGCCATGCTTGGGGTCAAGAAGGTGATGGGACTGATGGCCACTGATTGTCCGAAGAGAGACTATTTTAAACAAGCTTTAAAACTAGCTGAAAGGAATCTACTTTGAAACAAGTCAATGCCACTAGAAGAGTTCAATAAAAGTACGTCAAAGCCTTGGCCTAGAAGGCCTACATTTCATCTATCTCATGGCCCCTTTTGGTCAGACCATCTTCTGTAACCTAAGACTGAAGGTGAAACCTGGGGTGAAGTGTTGGCTCCTCTGTAGTATGGAGGAGATTCACCGCTGATTTAATGGAGGAGCAAATTAATTCTGTGTATCTGGCTGGGTGAATTGAAGTCAGGCAATGGCCTGGCTGGCATGGGCAGCATGCATGACCAGAATAAACAGAATTCTCGATACAGTGAAAAGTAACTGCACTACCTCTATGTAAATTGCAGCACTTTGATTGGCTGATGCTTATAAATAGTTAAATTTATAGGTTCCTCTTATGAATGGAAATGAAATATTGAAATTGGAGAAAAAAGTCTACCAAAGACTCTGGAAAGGAGATATGATGAAATCAAATGCGGTGGGAAAAAAAATAAAAACTTTGGAAATGAAGTGAATGCAAAGACAATGGATTGGAATGAAATGAGGTGAAGTGAAAAGGACTGAAACTGGCCAAAATGATATTCATTGAAATCTCAAAATCAGGGAATGAAGTGAAATGAAGAGAGAGGTGAAGAAAACGGTGAAATAAAACGTCATTAAAAAAAAATTGTGAAACTAAGTGAAAACAATAAAATGGCATTGGATGATATGAAGTGCAGGGAAGTAGACCAAACCTTGCCGAATTGATACTTGATTGATACTGTTCTCTGATTATGAGATTTAATTTCCTTTCATAAAAGCAAATTCTTCATTTCATGAAAGGAAATGAAATCTTGTGATTTCAGTGAGTACCAATTTGGCAAGATTTGGTCCATTGACACAGATTGTGCCTTAATCAGAGCTCCCCAGATGGGAGAGACGTGTTAGAGTCCTTGCCAGGAGTCTTAAGAGACGAACGGGACTTTCAGCCTTCTTTGCTCTTAGATAATTGTTTATTAAGTCTTATCAGAGAAATATGGTCACTGGCATGACCCAGACACAGCACGGAGCAGAGAATGCAGGAGAAAGCCAAATTATCAGTATTTCACTGCTCTTCTAAAGGCAAATCACCCAATGAAAGCTTAGAACGAAAGATATTTTTACTTTTCCACCAATGTTCAGTAAATCACTTTGTCACGTAGACAGGAACTGCGGAACTTTTTATCCGATCACCTTGAACTAGTTTTACAGCAAAATATGGACTCCAAGGAGGAGAAGGAGATCTTAAAAAACAACAACAATCCTCCATTTTGAAGATTTTACTTTTTATCTATTTACTATACTAACAAACCTAAAACCTCTACATTTTCACCCTATGACAATCTTACATAATATTCTATCGCTTTGTTTACACCAGTGTAGATTGTAGTTCTTCCCAGAGAGTAGGTAACTTTCTCCAGGGACAAAGGTCAAAAATAGTATTGTCCAGGGGGGTTGAATCCTTCAAAACCGGCAGAGAAATATTCTCTGCACTTTGGATTCCAACAGTCCATTTCCCTGCACTTCATGCCATCCCATGCCATTTTATCAATTTCGCTTTGTTCAGAATTTTCTTTTTTTCCCCAGCATTGCAGTTCAACATTTTCTTTGCCTGTCTTTTCATTTCATTTTGTTCCCTGATTTTCAGATTACAATGAGTATCATTTTGGCAGATTTTGGTCCATTTCAATAAGAGAGAAGAACAGACAACTGCCCAAATATTGTTCCCACCAAACCTTCCGTCTTGGCACAATCCATGTGCCGGACACCTAGGCAAGAAGCTGCTTTTGATGGTCCACTTAGAATTAGGCATACACTTTGATTTCGAGTTGATATAACCCCAATGCACAGAGATCCAGACACAGTGCAGGTACAAAAGCCATGCCAAGGGGATGATGGCACTGCCCCAACATGGTTCTCTCCTCATCTTCCTGCATGGCCCTCGCCTTAGCCCAATGCCATATTACCAGCTCCAGCTAGGGTTAGGGCTTTCTCTGGGCTTATGGTTAGGGTTCAGAAAACCAAAAAGCCCACAGCTCCAAGGACACTAAAAAGGCGAAAGGCATGCCAAGAGAAAGGCAAAACAACCCCAAACATGCGGCTTCCGTAACTTCCTAATCGGAGCTCATTTCTGCCAGTGCTCTTTATTAGGGTCCTCATAGTGCGAAGTTTAGGGTTACGCCTAAGGTCAGGGTTCAGACAACCAAAAAGCCCAGAGCTCCACAGACACTAAAAATGCGAAAGGCAAACCAAGAGAAATGCAAAACATCCCCCGTCATCAGCCATTGTCAGCTTCTTGATTGGACCTCATTTCTGTCCAGGGTTCTTTCGTATCCTCCGTATTATGAGAAGTTTACGGTAAAGCACAGTGCTAGGGTTCAGAAAACCAAAAAGCCCACAGCTCCAGGAACACTAAAAATGCGAAAGGCATGCCAAGAGAAATGCAAAACATCCCCAGACATCTGACATCGTCATCTTCCTTATTGCACCTCATCTCTGCCCAGTGCTCTTTCTTAGACTCCGCGTTGTCCGAAGTTTAGGGTTACGGCTCTAGTTCGGGACCAGAAAACCAAAAAGCCCAGAGCTCCAAGGACACTAAAAATGTGAAAGGCATGCCAAGAGAAAGGCAAAACAGCCCCAAACATCTGCCATCAACATCTTCCTGATTGGACCTCATTTCTGCCAGTGCTCTTTCTCAGGCTCCGCATTGTGCAAAGTTTAGGGTTACGGCTCCAGTTAGGGTTCAGAAAACGAAAAAGCCCAGAGCTCCAAGGACACTAAAAATGCGAAAGGCATGCTAAGAGAAATGCAAAAGAGCCCCAAACATGCAGCATCCTTGTCTTCCTGGTTGGACCTCATTTCTGCCTACTGTTCCCTTCTGAAGCTCCGCATTGTGCGAAGTTTACGGTTACGGCTCTAGTTAGGGTTCAGAAAACCAAAAAGCCCACAGCTCCAAGGACACTAAAAATGCGAAAGGCATGCCAAGAGAAAGGCAAAACAGCCCCAAACATCTGCCATCGGCATCTTCCTGATTGGACCTCATTTCTGCCCAGTGCTACTTCTTAGGCTCCCCATTGTGCGAAGTTTAGGGTTACGGCTCTAGTTAGGGTTCAGAAAACCAAAAAGCCCACAGCTCCAAGGACACTAAAAATGCGAAAGGCATGCCAAGAAAAAGGCAAAACAGCCCCAAACATCTGCCATCACCATCATCCTGATTGGGCCTCATTTCTGCCCAGTGCTCTTTCTAAGGCTCCGCATTGTGCGAAGTTTGGGGTTACGGCTCTAGTTAGGGTTCAGAAAACCAAAAAGCCCACAGCTCCAAGGACACTAAAAATGCGAAAGGCATGCCAAGAGAAAGGCAAAACAGCCCCAAACATCTGCCATCGGCATCTCCCTGATTGGACCTCATTTCTGCCCGGTGCTCTATCTTAGGCTCTGCAAGGTGCGAAGTTTAGGTTTATGGCTCCAGTTAGGGTTCAGAAAACCAAAAAGCCCACAGCTCCAAGGACACTAAAAATGCGAAAGGCATGCCAAGAGAAAGGCAAAACAGCCCCAAAACATCTGCCATCGGCATCTGCCTGACTGGACCTCATTTCTGCCCAGTGGTCTTTCTTAGGCTCCGAATTGTGCGAAGTTTAGGGTTACGCCTGAAGTCAGGGTCCAGAAAACCAAAAAGCCCACAGCTCCAAGGACACTAAAAATGCGAAAGGCATGCCAAGAGAAAGGCAAAACAGCCCAAAACATCTGCCATCGGCATCTTCCTGATTGGACCTCATTTCTTCCCTGTGATCTCTCTTAGGATCTGCAATGTGGGAAGTTTAGTGTCACGGCTCTAGTTAGGGTTCAGAAAACCAAGACGCCCACAGCTCCAAGGACACTAAAAATGCGAAAGGCATGCCAAGAAAAAGGCAATACAGCCCCAAACATGTGGCATCCTTGTCTTCCTGGTCAGACCGAAATTCTGCCCAGTGTTCTTTTTTAGGCTCCATATTGTGCGAAGTTTAGGGTTACGGCTCTAGTGAGGGTTCAGAAAACCAAAAAGGCCACAGCTCCAAGGACACTAAAAATGCGAAAGGCATGCCAAGAGAAAGGCAAAACAGCCCCAAACATCCGCCATCAGCATCTTCCTGATTGGACCTCATTTCTGCCCAGTGGGATTTCTTAGCCTCCGCAATGTGCGAAGTTTAGGGTTACGGCTCTAGTTAGGGTTCAGAAAACCAAAACGCCCAGAGCTCCAAGGACACTAAAAATGCGAAAGGCATGCCAAGAGAAAGGCAAAAAAGCCCAAAACATCTGCCATCGGCATCTTCCTGATTGGACCTCATTTCTGCCCAGTGGGATTTCTAAGGCTAAGCATTGTGCGAAGTTTAGTGTTACGGCTCTTGTTAGGGTTCAGAAAACCCAAAAGCCGACAGCTCCAAGGACACTAAAAATGCAAATGGCATGTTAAGAGAAAGGCAAAACAGCCCCAAACACGTGCCATCAGCATCTTCCTGATTGGACCTCATTTCTGCCCAGTAGGTTTTCTTAGGCTCCACATTGTGCGAAGTTTAGGGTTACGGCTCTAGTTAGGGTTCAGAAAACCAAAAAGCCCACAGCTCCAAGGACACTGAAAATGAGAAAGGCATGCCAAGAGAAAGGCAAAACAGCCCCAAACATCTCCCATCATAATCTTCCTGATTGGGCCTGAATTCTGCCCTGTGCTCTTTCATAGGCTCCGCATTGTGCGAAGTTTAGGGTTACGGCTCTAGGTAGGGTTCAGAAAACCAAAAAGCCCAGAGCTCCAAGGACACTAAAAATGCGAAAGGCATGCCAAGAGAAAGGCAAAACAGCCCCAAACATCTGCCATCACCATCTTCCTGATTGGACCTCATTTCTGCCCAGTGGGATTTCTTAGGCTCCGCATTGTGCGAAGTTTAGGGTTACGGCTCTAGTTAGGGTTCAGAAAACCAAAAAGCCCAGAGCTCCAAGGACACTAAAAATGCGAAAGGCATGCGAAGAGAAAGGCAAAACAGCCCCAAATATCGGCCATCGGCATCCACCTGATTGGACCTCATTTCTGCCCTGTGTTCTTTTTTTAGGCTCCGCATGGTGCGAAGTTTAGGGTTACGACTCTAGTTAGGGTTCAGAAAACCAAAAAGCCCACAGCTCCAAGGACACTAAAAATGCGAAAGGCATGCCAAGAGAAAGGCAAAACAGCCCCAAACATCTGCCATCGGCATCTTCCTGATTGGACCTCATTTCTGCCCAGTGCTATTTCTTAAGCTCCACATTGTGCGAAGTTTAGGGTTTATCCCACGAGTTAGGGTTCAGAAAACCAAAAAGCCCACAGCTCCAAGGACACTAAAAATGCAAAAGGCATGCCAAGAGAAAGGCACAACAGCCCCAAACATCTGCCATCGTCATCTTCCTGATTGGACCTCATTTCTGCCCAGTGCTACTTCTTAGGCTCCGCATTGTGCGAAGTTTAGGGTTACGGCTCTAGTTAAGGTTCAGAAAACCAAAAAGCCCACAGCTCCAAGGACACTAAAAATGGGAAAGGCATGCCAAGAGAAAGGCAAAACAGCCCCAAACATCTGCCATCGTCATCTTCCTGATTGGACCTCATTTCGGCCCAGTGCTCTTTCTCATCCTCCGCATTGTGCGAAGTTTAGGGTTTACCCCACGAGTTAAGGTTCAGAAAACCAAAAAGCCCACAGCTCCAAGGACACTAAAAATGCGAAAGGCATGCCAAGAGAAAGGCAAAACAGCCCCAAACATCTGCCATCACCATCTTCCTGATTGGACCTGAATTCATCCCTGTGTTCTTTTTTAGGCTCTGCAATGTGCGAAGTTTAGGGTTACGCCCCTAATTAGGGTTCAGAATACCAAAAAGCCAACAGCTCCAAGGACACTAAAAATGCGAAAAGCATGCCAAGAGAAAGGCAATACAGCCCCAAACATCTGCCATCGTCATCTTCCCGAATGGACCTCATTTCTGCCCAGTGCTCTTTCATACGCTCCGCATTGTGCGAAGTTTAGGGTTACGGCTCTAGGTAGGGTTCAGAAAACCAAAAAGCCCAGAGCTCCAAGGACACTAAAAATGCGAAAGGCATGCCAAGAGAAAGGCAAAACAGCCCCAAACATCTGCCATCACCATCTTCGTGATTGGACCTCATTTCTGCCCAGTGGGATTTCTTAGGCTCCGAATTGTGCGAAGTATAGGGTTAGGCCTCTAGTTAGGGTTCAGAACACCAAAAAGCCCACAACTCCAAGGACACTAAAAATGCGAAAGGCATGCTAAGAGAAATGCAAAAGAGCCCCAAACGTGCGGCATCCTTGTCTTTTTGATTGGACCTCATTTCTGCCCAGTGCTCTTTCTTAGGCTCGGCATAGTGCGAAGCTTAGGGTTACGCCTAGGTTTAGGGTTCAGAAAACCAAAAAGCCCAGAGCTCCAAGGACACTAAAAATGCGAAAGGCATGCCAAGATATCCTGGGTTGCAGTGTATTCTATTACCATCCTCATGAGCCATTAAAACTAACTTGGGCAGTGTTTCCCTGCCTCCTCCCTCCAGACTATTGTTCTGTTAATCGCCCATTAATGTGGTGCCCCATGACTCACCTGTATCTCCCTCCAGACTATCTTCTGTTAATGAGCCCATCAACACCTGGCCTCATGACTCATCATCCCATTGTGAGAGGCTCCGCCCAGAGGAAGAACCAAGCATTCCATCCTAGATAAATCTGGGTTTCTGAACACCACAGGGCAGCCCTGTCTACTGGGGAGCCCTGTCTACTGGATTCCTGGAGGACAAGAGCTACCACTGGACCTTTAGCCGGAGACTAGACTTCCCATAGGATCACCACTTCGAGTGAACTGCCTCAACTGGACTAACACCACCACCCAAATAGGGTGTCAGGTTGTATCTGACTTTGTATTTTTCTTTACTCTTTCCCTGAAATTGTTTCACTTATTATTAATTCTTTATTATCCCTATTAAATTATAACCCTGACCTGGGATCTCCATCTGGTTTGTTTTCAAACCATTACACAAGAGAAATGCAAAACAGCCCCAGTTATCTGCCATCATCATCTTCTTTCTTGGACCTCATTTCAGCCCAGTCTTTCTTAGGCTCCGCATCGTGTGAAGTTTAGGGTTACGCCTAGGGTTAGGGTTCAGAAAACGAAAAAGCCCAGAGCTCCAGGGACACTAAAAATGTGAAAGGCATGCCAAGAGAAAGGCAAAACAGCCCCAAACATCTGCCATTGGCATCTTCCTGATTGGACCTCATTTCTGCCCAGTGCTATTTCTTAAGCTCCACATTGTGCGAAGTTTAGGGTTTATCCCACGAGTTAGGGTTCAGAAAACCAAAAAGCCCACAGCTCCAAGGACACTAAAAATGCGAAAGGCATGCCAAGAGAAAGGCAAAACAGCCCCAAACATCTGCCATCGGCATCTTCCTGACTGGACCTATTTCTGCCCAGTGGGTTTTCTTAGGCTCCGCATTGTGCGAAGTTTAGGATTACGGCTCTAGTTAAGGTTCAGAAAACCAAAAAGCCCACAGCTCCAAGGACACTAAAAATGCGAAAGGCATGCCAAGAGAAAGGCAAAACAGCCCCAAACATCTGCCATCGGCATCTTCCTGATTGGACCTCATTTCTGCCCAGTGCTCTTTCTTATCCTCCGCATTGTGCGAAGTTTAGGGTTTACCCCACGAGTTAAGGTTCAGAAAACCAAAAAGCCCACAGCTCCAAGGACACTAAAAATGCGAAAGCCATGCCAAGAGAAAGGCAAAACAGCCCCAAACATCTGCCATCACCATCTGCCTGACTGGACCTCAATTCATCCCTGTGTTCTTTTTTAGGCTCTGCAATGTGCGAAGTTTAGGGTTACGCCCCTAAATAGGGTTCAGAAAACCAAAAAGCCAACAGCTCCAAGGACACTAAAAATGCGAAAGGCATGCCAAGAGAAAGGCAATACAGCCCCAAACATCTGCCATCGTCATCTTCCTGAATGGACCTAATTTCTGCCCAGTGCTCTTTCATAGGCTCCGCATTGTGCGAAGTTTAGGGTTACGGCTCTAGTTAGGGTTCAGAACACCAAAAAGCCCACAGCTCCAAGGACACTAAAAATGCGAAAGGCATGCCAAGAGAAAGGCAAAACAACCCCAAACATCTGCCATAGTCGTCTTCCTGATTGGACCTCATTTCTGCCCAGTGCTCTATCTTAGGCTCCACATTGTGCGAAGTTTAGGCTTACTGCTCTTGTTAGGGTTCAGAAAACCAAAAAGCCCACAGGTCCAAGGACACTAAAAATGCGAAAGGCATGCCAAGAGAAAGGCAAAACAGCCCCAAACATCTGCCATCGTCATCTTCCTGATTGGACCTCATTTCTGCCCAGTGCTCTTTCTTAGGCTCTGCAATGTGCGAAGTTTAGGGTTACGGCTCTAGTTAGGGTTCAGAAAACCAAAAAGCCCACAGCTCCAAGGACACTAAAAATGCGAAAGGCATGCCAAGAGAAAGGCAAAACAGCCCCAAACATGTGGCATCCTTGTCTTCCTGGTCAGACCGAATTTCTGCCCAGTGTTCTTTTTTAGGCTCCAAATTGTGCGAAGTTTAGGGTTACGGCTCTAGTTAGGGTTCAGAAAACCAAAAAGCCCAGACCTCCAAGGACATAAAAAATGTGAAAGGCATTATAAGGGAAATGCAAAGCAGCCCCAATCATCTGCCATCGTCATCTTCCTGATTGGACCTCATTTCTGCCCAGTGGGATTTCTTAGGCTCCGCATTGTGCGAAGTTTAGAGTTCGGGCTCTACTTAGGGTTCAGAAAACCAAAACGCCTAGACCTCCAAGGACACTAAAAATGTGAAAGGCATTATAAGGGAAATGCAAAGCAGCCCCAAACATCTGCCATCGGCATCTTCCTGATTGGACCTCATTTCTGCCCAGGGCTCTTTCTTAGGTTCCGGAATGTGCGAAGTTTAGGGTTACGGCTCTAGTTAAGGGTCAGAAAACCAAAAAGCCCACAGCTCCAAGGACACTAAAAATGCGAAAGGCATGCCAAGAGAAAGGCAAAACAGCCCCAAACATCTGCCGTCGGCATCTTCCTGGTTGGACCTCATTTCTTACCACTGTTCTTACTTAGGCTCGGCATTGTGCGAAGTTTAGGGTGTTACGGCTCAAGTTAGGGTCCAGAAATCCAAAAAGCCCAGAGCTCCAAGGACACTAAAAATGCAAAAGGCATGCCAAGAGAAAGGCAAAACAGCCCCAAACATCTGCCATCGGCATCTTCCTGATTGGACCTCATTTCTACCAGGTGGGCTTTCTTAGGCTCGGCATTGTGCGAAGTTTAAGGTTACGGCTCTAGTTAGGGTTCAGAAAACCAAAAAGCCCAGAGCTCCAAGGACACTAAAAATTCAAAAGGTATGTTAAGGGAAATGCAAAACAGCCCCAAACATCTGCCATCGGCATCTTCCTGATTGGACCTCATTTCTGCCTAGTGTTCTTTCTTAGGCTCCGAATTGTGCGAAGTTTAGGGTTACGGCTCTAGTTAGGGTCCAGAAAACTAAAAAGCCCAGACCACCAAGGACACTAAAAATGCAAAAGGCATGCCAAGAGAAA
>JAMPIT010000645.1:0-23401 GCA_026261815.1 Monarcha castaneiventris obscurior | reverse complement strand
GAGAAGAAGAAAAGGATTCTAAAAGTTTGTTCTGACTGCATTTTTTTCTTTCTTTCTTTTAGGTCTGTTAATAAACTTCTTTAAATTCTTTAAGTTCTGTGCCTGCTTTGCTTCCTCCTATTCTTATCTTACATAAAGGAAACCAGGGGTAATGAATCATTTGACCTAAAACCACTCCACTTAATTGGTCTTTCTGCCTGGTTTGCGACCTGAACCCGTAACAGGGTGCAGAGCTCCACTCAGCTCTGTCTGCTCCACTCAGCTCTGTCTGCTCCACTCCACTCTCACCCCTCCACTCTGCCTGCTCCCCTCCTCTCTCCCTGCTGAGAGTGGGCTTGGAGCTGGGACTGGGGTCAGGGCTAAAAAGGCTGGGATTGGGGTGAGGGCTGGGGCTGGAACTGGGGCTGGGATCACACAACCAACCAACCAACCAAAAACCAACCACACACAACCACACCAACCAACCAAATATGGGGTGAGGGCTGGGGCTGGAACTGGGGCTGGGATTGGGGTCAGCTCTGTTAAAGGTATGGGGTGTGGGCTGCAAAATGGGCTGGGTTTGGGTTTAGAGCTAAATGTGGGACTGGAGTGATGGCAGGGTGTCTTGGGGTGACTGTGATGTGTATCCCCTATCATGGCTCTATGCCAAAAAATTAATTTTGTGCCTTTAAACTGAGCTTGAGAGGGGAGAAAACAACAAATGAACTTTTCAAAGCAAGTTCCCAAGGACACAGAGATAGAGACTCCTCTGCGTTCTCCGGCTGCAGGAGCACGGAGGGAGCACCCTTGCCTTTCTCTTCAGCCAGCTCTTTGGGGTTTTTTCCTTCCCTTTTTTCTCCAGCGTGTTTCCTAGGACTTTGGTGGGTTATTTTTCCTTTTTTTCTCTTCTGGACTGTTTCAACAACATCAGAACACATCAGGAGAACTTCTCTTCAGGCCCAGAGGGGGCCTAAGGCCACCCCCCATGCCAGCTCTGAGAAGGAGGGACCACACACACAAGAGGACTCTAATTTCTTCCCAGGTTTTCTCGCTACAGCGAGGGGTTTTACTATTTAGCATTATTATTCTTTTCCGGTGTGTTTGTTAATAAATAGGTTTTATCTCTTTCACTTTCTTCGAGGATTTTTTTTTCCCGAACCTGGTGGGGGAAAGGGTGGTTGTAACTTGGTTTTCTCCCAGAGGGTATATTGCTAGATCTTGGCCAAAACCGGCACACAGGGGCTGGGATCAAAGCTGGAGATAGGGCTAAATTTGGCCCTGGCGTTGGGCTTAGAGTACGAATTGGGGCTGGAGTTGGAGTTAGGGCTGAATGTGGGAATTGGGTTAAGGCTGAAGGCTGGGGCAGGGGCTGGAATTGCAGTCGGCCTTGCAGGTTGGGCTAAACGTGGGATTTGAAGCTGAGGATTTAGGAAGGGGCTGGGATTGGGTCTGGGGCTAGACGAGTATGGGACTGGGATGAGATTAAACACGGCACTGTGAGTGTGTCTAAACGTGGAGCAAGATTGAGATCAGGGTCAGGGTGAGGTTTGGGACTGAGTGCACGCAGAGTGGGACAGCTGAGGTGTCACTGCAAAATGTCCCTGGCACCGTCACAGACCCCGTCAGGTAATTCCAAACATGGGGGGCAGCTGGGTGGTCCCAGATCCAGCTGCTCCCACACTGCCCCTCAATACCACGTGAGCATTCCATGAAGGCAGCCCTGAATGTGACACTTGGGGGTCTGGGATCAGCCTTCACATCCCTGTGGGAGCAGCTACTGAGACGACCAGAGTTTTTCCCCCCCTTATTCCTGTGGAAGGCTGAACCCCAGCTGCCCTTTTCTTCTGGTGCCTCCTCATGTCCTCAGCTGAGGATGTCAAACTCACCAGGAGCAGGAATAAGCCCATTGCATGTTTCCTTGTGCCTGCAGCCTGGAACATCCACTCAGAACAGAGCACTTTCTGAAAACCCTGCTGAATGACATCAGAAGGAGGTTTGTGAGAAAAGCAGAAAAATGTATTTCATTAGTAAATCAATGTTGCAAAATTATTTCTTTCTGTGACATTTATTTTCAGTCACTTCCAGTCTGGTTTTCAGATTGTATTTGCGTCCTCCTTTCCCTTCTGCCTTTCTTTGCCTGCTCTGTTTCTCTCTCAGTGTCTCTCTTGACCCAGGGCAGCTCCCACCAAAGCCCCTCCCCTGATTTTGTTCCCAATCCACGAGCTAAAACAACCATGGATGAGGTGATGAAGGGTGGCAGTGAAATGTCATTGTAAGACCTTGCTCCACTTGGCTTTTGGCTCCTTCCTAAGAGCTTTGCCTTCAAGGGCAGGAACATCTTTTCCTTGCTGGGAACTGCAATTCCAGACCCTTGGAGGGTGTGCCATGGATCCCAGAGGGGCATTCCCGAGGCTCCCAGGGTGCTGGTCCTGCCGTGCCTCCCACGGGAGCTGTGCAGGGGCAGGGGACAAGGTGCAGCAGCTCTGTGGGCTCCCAGAGCAGACAGCAAAGGTTCCTTTGCTGGACATTTCCCAGCACATTCCCAGCTGGAAGCACAGGGAGGAAGGAAAGGGAAGCAAGTCCCAGGCAGAACCCCAGAAGGATTGGGGTGGGAAGGGACCCTGCCCGTGAGTTACTGGGCTGAAAGCCAAGTGGAGCAAGACCTTACAATGACATTTCACTGCCAGCCTGTGCTGGTGACAGGAGCAAGGTGCCAGTTTAGCACTCTGTGGGTGGGACCAAACTGTGCATTCTACTCCCCTTATCTCATTTCTGATGAGCTGTTCATGATGGGTCGTTTGCAGGAGCTGCCCAGGGCACCCCGGACCCCTCAGGCTATGAGCTGGGTGTTAAATGAGATAAGGAAGGAGAGGCAAACCCTGTGAGGCAGGGCAGTGTTTCTTTTTCTTCACACCAATGACTGAGCTGTGATAACTCCCTCCAGGGAAGCACCAGCACAGTCCCACCCAGCCTGAGGGGTCACCTCTGCTAATGGGCCATCATGGACTGAATGGCCCCAGCACAATGGGCAGCTGCAAGGACTGAGACCATCAGGGGGCCCAAAATATCCCATGACTCACAGGATTACATCATTCCATTGTGAAACTGCCCGCCCTGGGGGAGGGACTGAGCATTCCCACCTGAACCTGAGCATATAAAATCTTGGGTCTTGGGGCCTTTTGGCAACACTCAACGGATCCAGAGGAGGAGCAGAACTCCAACAGGACTGTGAGCACCGCTGGTGACAAGACTGCACCCATCACTTGGACAGGACTGTGTCCACCACTGCGACCAAGAGGTTTTGTTTTCTTTCCTTTTTCTTTGCATGTGGGGGACCACGTGGTGCTGAGCACAGGAACTAACAAACACCGTTCTGTTCTTGTCCCAGGGTGCCTGGTTATACTCAGCCTTTGTGGGTTGCAGCTGTATCATCGCATTCCTTGTCACCTCTTTGGTGAATTGTAACTCCCACCTTAATCTCTCTTGGGGCAGTTCAGTGGGGTTCATTTTTTGTACCAGTTAACACCAACACAGTGTTTTAGAGGTTTTTACAGTCATGATTCGCCCGGTGACTTCTAGAGATGGACTTGGGCAGGAGGAACCCGCAAGCCAACACACTCACACCTTGTTTTTCCCTCCAAACCAGGATTTGCCATTCCCAAACCTTGGCCAGATGGAGGAGCAGGCTGCAAGGAAGAAGAAGATGCTCTGGAACCCCAGGGCAGGTGAGGAGGAAGTCACTGCCCCTTTCCCCATCTCTCCTGCTCCATCTCCCAGCCCAGCATCACCCCCAGTACAACCCCACTGCCGACGCCGTTCTGTCGGGCACAGACTGGGGGGATCTCCTTCTCCTTCCCTCTGGCATGGAGGCAAATCCCATCCTCTCCTTGTCCTTCCTTTCCCAGACAAGAAGTTGACGACAGAGACCAGGGAGGACAAATCCCCGGGGCAGAACCTGGTGGAAGAGGCCGTTCTGAGCGGCTCCATTGGACAGGAATCCAACAGGGATGAAAAGCCCAAGCGATCCTGCAGAAGGAGGGGTTGCAAACGCAGCCCAGGGAGCTCTCAGAAGGAAAGACCTGCCCTGTGCTGGGAAGATGGCAGAAGATCCAGTCAGAGCTTGGACCTGATGGTCCATGAGCAGCTTCAAACTGGGGAGAAGCCCTACAGGTGTGGGGAATGTGGGAAGAGTTTCAGCTGGAGATCCTGCATGATCCGCCACCAGAGGATCCACACTGGGGAACAGCCTTATGAATGCCAGGAATGTGGGAAGAGCTTCAGCCAGAGATCCTGCCTCATCATCCACCAAAGGATCCACACTGGGGAACGACCCTACAAGTGTAAGGAATGTGGGAAAAGCTTCAGCCACAGTTCCACCCTGATCCACCACCAGAGGATCCACACTGGGGAACGGCCCTACGAGTGTGGGGAATGTGGGAAGAGCTTCAGTGAGAGCTCCAACCTGATCCACCACCAGAGGATTCACACTGGGGAACGGCCCTATGAGTGCCAGGAATGTGGGAAGGGCTTCAGCCAGAGATCCCACCTGATCCGCCACCAGAAGATCCACACTGGGGAACGGCCCTATGAGTGCCAGGAATGTGGGAAGAGATTCAGCCAGAACTCCAGTCTGATCCGCCACCAGAGGATCCACACTGGGGAACGGCCATATGAGTGCCAGGAATGTGGGAAAAGTTTCAGCCGGAGTTCGAACCTGACCTCCCATCAGAAGATCCACACCAGGAAGAGGCCCTATGAGTGTCAGATTTCAGACCAGCTCCCATCTCCTCCTGCACCAGCAGATTCACAAAGAGGAGAGGTCCTTCTTCTGCCTCGACTGCAGGAAGGGCTTCAGGTACAACTCCCACCTCATCAGGCACCGGCGCATCCATACCGGGGAGAGGCCCTAGGAGTGTCCCGAGTGTGGGAAGAGCTTCAGCCAGAAATACAACCTTATCTGCCTCCAGAAGATCCACACTGGGGAGAGGCCCTACAAGTGTCCCAATTGTGGGAAGAGCTCCCCCAGGAGCTCTCACTTGACCAGACACCAACAGAGCCACCACTAAGGGAAGCCATGCGAGTGCCCCAAGTGCAGGAAGAGCTTTGGGCACTGCTCCAACTTCATCTCGCAGCAGAGGATCCATGTGGGATGATCCATAGTGACCCACGTTGGGCAGAGACCTGGTGACCCCTGTTCCAGATGATCCCCATTGTGGGGGGGAAATGTTTGAGAGATTTATTTCACTTCTCATGCTTGTGCTCTGCTTTCATTGCTAATAAATGCAATCCCTGTCCCCAGACTGGGTCTGTTTATCTCTGCTGGTGATCGGGGCAGGAGATCTCCTGGTCCTTATCTCAACTCCTGGGCCTTTCCTCAGCCAATCAAAGAAGTCAGTAAACAATTTTTAGCCAATCAGAGCTTTTCTGACTGATGACTCCCCAGGTGCCAGGCAGATCTACAGCACAAAGAGCTCCTCACCTGGGCGCCCCCCACCCCCAGTGCCTCCCAAAAGCAGAATTAAGGGAGAGAGGGGAGGTTTCAGCACCTGCCCAGCTCTGGGGACGGGGCATCTGTGGGCAGCTGGGGCCATACTGGTGGCACTGGTGGTGCTGGGAGCGCCCCTGGCCATGGGCATGGAGCTCTCAGGTGAGCTGAGGGGGTGGGAAGAGGGGCTGTGCTATGGTGGGAAAGGTGGGGAGAGCAGGGAAAACGGGTGGGTGGGACCCATAAAATGAGTTGGAGGGGGAGTGGGACCCCCTAAAGCAAGAATGAAAAGGGGGCTGAGGACGGGGGGATGATGGGGGAGGCATGGGAAAGGTTAAAAAATTGGGGAAAGGGAAGGGTGGGATCCCAAAGCTGAGCAGAAGAGGGTCAGGGATTGTGAGGATTGTGTGAAAAGGGTTGGGAAAGGGGCAAAAGGGGGGACTAGGACCCCCAAACTGATGGGGGCAGGGGCTGGCAACTGGTGATTGATGGGAAAGGAGGGGAGAAAATGGAAAAAGGGTGGAAATGAGAGGGTGGGACTTAGGGAAGGAAGGTCCCATGGCGGCTGTGGAGCAAGGGCATGTGGAGTGGGGATCCAGGGTGGCCCCCTGAGCTCCTGGCTTGCTGTGGGGTGCTGGGGGAGCACCCCCTGACCTGTGTCCTGCATACACAGGTCTCTTCCAGCACATGATGAAGTCCGAGTGTCACTTCATTAATGGTACCGACCAGGTGAGGTTCATGGTGAGGTTCAGCTACAACCTGGAGCAGCTCCTGCACTTGGACAGCAATGTGGGCCACTACGTGGGGGACACCGTGCATGGGGAGAAACAGGCCTGGTACTGGAACACCCAAACAGAATTTGTGGAGGAAATACACAGTGTGCTGACTCAGCTATGGGGTGTTCACCCCGTTCGGCGAGGATCAGGGAGGTGACCATGGGGCACAGCGTGTCCCTTCAGCCCCTGCCCTGGGAATGACCTCGCAGCCCCTCAAAACCTCCCTGGGAACCACCCCAGAGCCCTCAGCCCTCCTTGTGCCCATCCCTCTGGCCTCTTCCCCTCCCCCAGGGACTCCCATGGCTCTCCCCTTCAGACCCAGTCCATCCCAGTCTCTCCCAGTGCAACCCCATTCCTTCCCAGTCCCCCTGAGTCCATTCCCGAGCCTGTCCCCTCTCTCCCAGTGCCATCCCAGTAACCCCCAGTCCACTTCCCTCTCTCCCAGGGCTTCCCAGTCATCCCAGTGTCTCCCCCTTCTCTCCCAGTGCCCCCCAGCATGGCTGTCATACATAAAAACAAGAGGTTTGACTTTCACCTTTATAAAATGATGGGTAATTAAGGTAATTAAATGTTGTTAAAAGTTGATTATGCTTTTAATTAAGTTGAAAGTTAAGAGAATTTGTAATTTATATTTTTCAATGTTAGCTCTTAACTTTTATCTGCAAGTTAAAAAGAAGGTTTGAACATTATCCTATGAAATATTTTGAACTCTCTTCCAAGTTTAGCTGTGTCCCAAAGGAGTAAAACCCCTCACCTGTGGTGGCCGGTGAACATGTTGGGGTGACTGGAGGGGCTCCCCCCTGGGGTGCCTTGCTCTTTGGGATGGCCCGTCCGGGTTTGAACCCCGCGGTTGTCTGTCAGCCTGGTCACTCCCCAGAGCTCTCCCATTGGTCCCCGCTCCCTGGTCCTGCCTTTCCCCCGGCCCCAGCAA
Organism: Monarcha castaneiventris obscurior; assembly: GCA_026261815.1. Lineage (NCBI taxonomy): Eukaryota > Metazoa > Chordata > Aves > Passeriformes > Monarchidae > Monarcha > Monarcha castaneiventris. Next base: position 16,230 of record JAMPIT010000645.1, on the reverse strand, counting down.
AAACTCTTAAGTTAGCCATGCTGTTTGTATTTGCCTCTACATCCTCCGACAGTTAAGATGAATAAATCTTGCTGGAACGTAAGCAGATACCGTTTCTGACTCTTTGTCACTGACTTAATACTGAATATGCCCAGGCACGCGTGGGGGCATGGGATCCCACAAAGCCAGGCAATTGCAGTATTAAATGGCGCCTGAACGTGGGACAGCTTCACACCGTCCCTAGAGAGCGTCTCCAGCAGAGCTTCGTCGCTGGAATGAAAGTTGCCCTTCTGAGCAGCCCAAAGAAATCTCTGAGTTCTATCAGAGGCTCGGTAGGGAAGACCAACAATTTTCTGGGGAAAGAGAAGACTGGCCTAAGTCAGTGGACCGCTCTCGAGACTTTTATTTGACCCCCGAAGGTAATATGGGTGACCTTTGTATCCTTTTCTTTTAATTTCCTTTAATCTCGAAGGTTGGAAAGAGAGGGAGATGGGGGCAGAATTCTCTTGTCTCCTGCGGGAAGCCTTTCTCTCAGTTTTAAGAGTCCTTGTTCATGAGAATATTCGTTATACCAGAGAAGGTTTAAAACATTTTATTCCATGGATATTTAAGCAGTGGTTCGTTGAATATTGAAAATACTTTGTAAGATGGCTGCCCATGTCCGGAAAAGGGCATTTGTTTTATAAGTTAGCAAAAGCTATAGATACTATAGATTGTGAAATGGTTTAAAAATGTTAACCCCGATTTAAAAAACCCTCTGCTGCTTTCCTCCCTCTGTATTCCTATTCCCCCTGCCCTGATTCAAAGGAAATCAGGAGATGGATTGTGCCCAAGTGCACAGGGTTGCTACCGTCTCCCTGCTCTCTCCCGTTCTCCTCTGTTCCCTTCCCGGAGTGGTGATGGCCAGGCCACCCCGAGTTCTGTCCTGGACCCCTTTCCTGTATCCACTTCCCTGGTTTATGCTACTTCAGATTTGCTCCAAGATCGCAATGGCAGCATGGCCCGACCCACGATACCAGCTGCTATTTTTAATTTTAATTTTCCCGGCTCTGCTCCCCTCATCCAAAATGGCAGACACCACTTGGCGCCTGTAGCCACAGTGGCCGGCTTTTCGCCCACACACGCTCCCCCTCCTGCTCCTGCTTGCGTTACCACACGCGCTCCCCCCTCCATCCCGGGCCCCTCCCACGCATCGATTCGCGTTGCGTCGGGTCCCTGTCCCTCCGTCAGGAGTCCCCAGCAGCCTCTAAGGAGTTTCGACATAAGCCCCGAGGACCTGCAGCCGCAGAAAAAAGCGGCATTCAAAGACTCCCTAAAAGGCTTGAGACAGCCTAGCAATACTAGAAACAGGAGATCTAGTGCCTTTAGAACACAGACTGAAAAAGCAGCAGCAAGTGTGGCAGGTGATAAAGATGCCTGACCCCGCCGCCCTCAGTCTCCCCAGCAGCACCGCAGCCGAGAAGCAGCAGCTGCCAGTCCCCACAAAAAGCCCTAAGGCAGAAAGCAGCACACAGCATGGTCAGCCCAGACAAAAGGCTGCCGACCAATCCCTTCAGGCTGCTGACCAAGGGCAGACCTCTCTTCCCCCGTGGCAGCTCCGACGGGGCCCCCCCCGACCGCTCCCGAGAGCCCCAGTGTCCTGGGTTGCAGTATATTCTATTCCCATCTTCATGAGCTGCTGAAACCAGGTGTGGTGGTGTTTGCTGCCTCCTCCCTCCCGACTATCTTTTGTCAATGGGCCCATTAACGCTTTGTCCATGATTCATAGATAACTTGCTCCTGGACTATCTTCTGTTAATGGTCCCATCAGTGCCCTGCCTCATGATCCCATTGAAAGATGCTTCGCCCAGGAGGAGCGAGCCAAGCTTTCTCACCTGGATAAATTATCTTCTGTTAATAGCCCCATCAGTGCCCCACCTCTTGAACTCACCATCCCATTGTAAGATGCTCTGCCCAGGGGAAGCAGCCAAGCTTTCCCACCTGGATAAATCTGGGTTTTTTGGAACAGACAGCCAGCCACTTCCACTGGTTCTTGCCAGCGGAGCAGTTCTCTTTTCCACTGAAGTCCCAGCGGAGCAGCTTTCTTCTCTACAGGATTCCCAGAAGATAACTACACCCTTCTACAGGATCACTGCTTCGACAGAGCCACAAATGCCACTCCAGAAAGACTGCAACCACCATTGAATCGGACTGCTACCACCACCCTGCCTGGCAGGGTGCCAGGTTGTACCCTGTCTTGGTCAGGTTAAACTGTACAATTGCTTTATATATATATATATTAGTAAAAGAACTGTTATTCCTATCTCTTATATCTGTGCCTGAAAGCCCCTCAATTTCCAATTTATAATAATTTTTTGGGGGAGGGGGGTTACATTACCCATTCCAGGGGGGGCTCTGCCTCCCTTTGATAGACACCTGTCTTTTAAACTAAGACACCCAGTGACTCCGCTTTTCTCCCCTGTTGCTGCTGTGGCCGTGCCTGCCTGTGAGCCCCTGCCAGCTCATGCCTGGCTGCCCCTCTCTGCCAAAAAGAGGGCATGCCCAGGCCGGCCTCACGGCCAGCCCAGGGCCGGACCCCGTGCGGACGCTCGCTGCAGCTTGCCCCGGTCAGCCACATGGTGCGAGAGTTAAAAGGACAGTACATTCTTGTTTTTAACTTCGTGGACTCGGCTCCCCCCAGTATGGCAGCGAGCTGGAGCCAGCTCCTACAGAGACACTTGGTCCCAAATGTACTGGCCGGCGCTGGCCATTTCCTAGCGGCCGCGGCACTGCGGGGCCACGCCCGGCCTCTGCCGGCTCCGAGCAGCTTGCAGGCACGGCCAGACGATGCAAAACAGCAGCCAAGGAAGCAAAACAGTGACTTTTCAGATTCTTGTGCTGAGTGTAAAGACCAAAGGACTGGAGTGAGAAAGCCAAAAGCCACAGATGACACCTGGAAGCTGCCAAAGAAAAACTGCACCAGCCTAGCAAACACCATTGCTGCAGACACAACACAACCCAAGATGAACAGAGTGCAGTCAGAAGACGAAACATCTGTCGCCTGGAAGCGAAGACGACACCAATTAGCATCGATGACCACAACAGAAACAGACACACGGTGGCCCGAGAACCAGAACTGCAAACAAGACTACAAACGGATAAGTTGGACACCTGTGGTGTCTCCCCATATCCTACCCCATTCGGTTACCTCCCAAACAGTTGATATTCCCTACCACCACCCCTCTGCTAGGCTTTTCCCTAGCCCCAGGTTCCAATATCCCTGCAACCCTTATGCCATTCCCCTTTCCCCAAACCTTTAAGAGAAGGCGAGAAGGGAAAGGCCCCCCTCCATTTGAAACTGCAAATTTTTAACTCCGTTTGAAATCCCAACAGAAGCAACTGCCAAAGCCTGTGCCTGCACTCACCATCATGATGTCCAGCATCCAACACCTATCACCCTGCTGTCCTCTGAATGCTCCTGGAGCCACCAGCAATGAATGCTTGAACTCTGCCGCAGCCCAAAGAAAACTGTGCTGCTTCAACCTCGCCTCTGCCTGTGAGAGCATCCATTCCAGCATCCAGAGAGAAAATCCTCTGGAGGATCTGAGGACTTATTGGGACACTGGGTTGGTAATTGTTATTGTTGTTCTATGTGTGTTTGGTTTGTTGGGACATTGAGCTTTGAGTGCTTATGATAATTTTTGTTGTTCTGTATATGTTAACTTTTTGGGATGTTGGGTTTTGGGATCCCCAGGGGAGGTCCCTTAGTTTAATACAGAAAGGAGGAGTTGTGGTGGCCGGTTGTAGGAAATACAGAAAAAAGGGATTTCTAAGGGTGAGAAACAAAAGCAGGTTTTAAGAACAAAGCAGAAAGATTTTAGGAAACAGCTTCCCCTGAGAAAATATTAAAGAAGATACAATTAAATAGAACAAGGACACGAGAACAAAAGCTCATGGTTCTAGGCCTAGCTGAGAGAACTTTCAGAAGTTGCAAAAAATATGCTTAGCAAGAGAAGATAAAGTTAAGCTTAATAATGGAATATTATGCACTGTTAAATAAGGTATAAAACAAGCAATTATTGTCTTAACGAATGTACGTGCAATATAGAAGATTGGTTGAAACAGCTGTCTGTAACCTCTAGAGCAACCGCTATTGGCTGACAAACTTTTAAGAATGCTCTGTAACCAAGAAGTGCGAGAGTTTCTGCCGGCAACGTGAGCTTGTATTACTTCTGATGTCTCAGTAAGTCTATGAGATGAATAAAATAACATTAGCTCACGCCGCATCTGTCTGGCCCCCCTGTCCCGTGTGATTGAGGCGGCAGCCGGTGAACATGTATTGTGTATGGGTGACTGGAGGGGCTCCCCCCGAGGTGCACTGCTCTTTGGGATGGCCTGTCCCAGTTTGAATTCCGCGGTTGTCTGTCAGCCTGGTCACTCCCCCAGAGCTCTCCCATTGCTCCCCGCTCCCTGGTCCTGCCCTTCCCCTGGCCCTGGGAAAAGCCCTGAATTAGCCATGCTGTTGGTATTTGCCTCTACACCCTTCGACAGTGAAGATGCAATAAATGCTTCTTCCAGAAATGCAAGCAAATACCTTTCCTGACTCTTTGTCACTGACTTAATACTGAACCAGCCCAGGCACCCATGGGGGCATGCAGGACCCTGCTGCGGCGGCTCAGCCCACTAGTGGGCTTTGGCAGGCAGATGCTCATCAGGTCCTTGCCCTCCAATGGGCAGGTGACTCGGAGTCCGAGGGGACGTCCGAGGGTGGCACTGCAGTATAAGCCGCACCTCTCTATCTAGAAAGTTTTCCCCAGGTCATTTTCTCATTGGTGTCTTTGTTATATTCCCTCATATGCTCTAAAATGATTTATTGTTATGCTTGTCACGTATTGTTATATTATGAGCCTATTGGTTGTTACCCCTTGCTCCTCCCAAACTTATTCCAGTATAAAACCTGTTGCATGAACCCTGATCGGTTGGTTCTCTGTCCCTGTCCCTCCGAGGAATAAACCTGTGGAATTCATACAGAAACCCTCTCTCACATCCTTTACTCCCAGGGCTTTGGTGTCTGAGACAGCTGGCCTCTGTGGACAACGAGCCTGCTCTGTTACCAGCACGACCCGAACACCGGTGGCCGTGAGCAGTGAGCGATACTGCCAGGCAGCTCGCTGACGCCTGTGCGCAGGAGACCGGGCTCCTGAGGCAACCCCAGTGCGAGAAGCGAGAAGTGGCGCCCAAACTGGGGACTGCTGCCACAACAGGGCCGCTTCTGCGACAAAACCGCTGCTGTGGCGGGGCCGTTGCTGTGACAAACACGGTCCTTTTGGAGAGACTTCCCTGGCAGCATTGCTAGGAGTCGAGTCGTCGGCTGCCGCTCCCCCCTCGTCACATCACGCTCTGTTTTAAAGAGTGGTGATCAGAGGGGCAGACTGACACCCTCCACATTTTTTCCTGCCTTTTCTTATTCGAGGAGGATCAGTCTGGATCTGGAAGACTCGTGCTGTGGATTTTATTTCCAGTGACCAGCTTTTGTGAGCCCTTATGTCCTTTGCCGGCAAATTTTGCAGTTTCTGCACTTTTGTGAGGATAAATCTCCTCTCCGGTGCCCTTGCCCCTTCCTTCCTGGTCTCTGGGCAGTTTTATTTCATTTCCCCTTTTACCCACGGTGCGGGGTGGAGTTTTGTGGTGTCTTTTTATTTTATTCACCTAAAAATGTGGAACAAACTCTCAACACCTCAGCAGGAGATTTAATTCCAAGTTGGGGACTCCCTAAAAGGGGGTGGATTTAAGTTTTCAAAGGGTTTGTTAAAAAAGTTTGTACATTGGATCTTCTTTTACTTTCCTCAAACCATGCCCGATGACATTAAACATATTTCTTTTTGGAAGGCAGTTGGAGAAAAATTGCTTTTGTTGCAGGGCTGTAGTGACAATTCGGCGAAAAGGTTTTTCCCTCTTTTGATTTGAATTAAAGACACTTTAGAAAGACAGAGGAAAGTAAAAGAAAACGTTTCTGCTTTTCCCAGTTCTACCTGTCCCTCTGATCCTATGCCCTCTTCCCCAAAACCTTTGTCCCCAAAGCCGAAAAAATCGAAAGGAGAAAAATGCCCTCGGGCTCAGGATTGCCACCCGCCTCCTGTCCCCTCTCGGGTTTCTCGGCTCCCTGATCGTGACAGCCCTGGCCATGCTGCCCCAAATCCTTCCCTAAACCCATTCTCCTGTCCCTCTTCCCGAGTTAATTATCCCGAGTTGCAAAATGGCGCCGACCGCATGGTCGAGATGGCCACTTTTAAGCCACAAAATGGAGCTGGCCGCATGGCTGAGCGTGCCAAAATCCCTTCTTCTTCCCATAATCCCTGGAGTCCTTCTCCCCGGAATCCATTTTTTTCCTCCCCGGAACTTACCGGCCCTAACCCCTGCTACCCTCCAGACCCCTCCTCCGTGACGTGTCGTGGGCGTGACCGTAATGCCTCCTTTTCTCCTCCCCCATGTGACCTCACTTTTGATTTTGGTTCCCACGGTCAGGAGACTGAAAGGGAGCCAGGTTCCCACAACTCCCCTTCCATGTGTGGAGACCAGAAGGGAAGCCATCTTTGATTCCGACCCATGGTATGGACAGAACCCTTTTGCTGCTCCTGTGCAATGTAACCTGACAGGTCAAAATCTGCAATGGAAACCCCTTGATTATTCAATCCTAAAAGAGTTATGCAAGGTACGAAAGCGGCATGGAAGGGACCATGAATATTTCAAAAGTCTTTTTAATGCCACATTTACCACTAATGTTTTAGTCCCCCATGACATCAACAAAATAATGTCGTGCCTCCTTTCCTCATTAGAATTTCTTCTATGGGAACTGATGTGGAAAAGGCACCTGACAGAGGAGTTTCCCTTGCTGATGCGCGATCCAAATAATGCGCAGCTGAAGCTTGATCACCTTTTTGGTGAAAAACAATTGGCAAAACCACAAGACCAAGCGCAGCAGATGCCAAAACCTGTTCTGGATGTTGTGCAGGGGGCGGCAGAGAGGACAATGCTCATGCTGCCATTGAAATCTGTTGTTACCATCAGTTACAATAACATTAAACAAGCTTCTAATGAGACGTTTATGGATTTTGTTGATCGGCTGAAGGTGGCAATTATTAAACAAATTGACGATCTAATTTTACAAAAACCAAATGTTAAGGGAATTGGCTAGATCCAATGCAAATGATGCTTGTAAAAGAATTATTAATACACTCCCATTTAATCCATCTCCAACCGTTCAACAAATGATTGAAGCTTGTATGAGGCAGATACTCGTGGAGCCAGAACCCTTTAAAAAGAGAGGGGGAGCCCTCGTAGGGGCCATGCAGGAGGTGAAAAGCAAACCGGCCTTTGCACCTCGACCGGAGTTCATATGTCAAAGATGTGGCAAGAAAGGCCACTCAGCCAAATACTGTCGCGCACCGGCACCCATTCACAATCTCTCTAAGGGCTTTCCTACAGAACACCAGAGGACCATAGGGTTGAGTCCAGTGAGTGGCCAGCTGGGAAGCTGAAAAACCAGCGTGACAGAGCGGCCCCATGCGATGACACAAATAAGGGAGCCACAAAAAGACTGACAGTGAACCTGAGCGAAGGTACCCACATGAACATTGCTCAGACCTATTCTGTACCAGTTCTTACCTCAAAAGAGGTCAGAAATTAAACAATTTTTGTACTGGGAAACACGGAAACCACACCACCAGAAGTTGAAGTAGTCCCAGCCATTACCCGGACTGACTCTGAGGGGAAGTTGAACCTCATTTTAAAATGTTGTTTCCCTCCATTTTTCTTACCAAAGCAGTACCCACTCGCCCAAGTGCTGCTGTACCCTCAAGAGACGTCTCCATCTCCTCAAGTATTCTGGACTCAGGTCATGGGAGACGAGAGGCCCACGGTCAGCTGCAACCTCCGGCATAACAACTCCAGCGTCCAAGTCCAAGGTATGATGGATACGGGGGCAGACATAACAGTCATTTCTTCCACCGAATGGCCATTACAATGGGAGCTGCAAACCAAGGATGGCCTCGTCTCAGGCACAGGTGGATCTGTACCAGCCCAGAGGAGCCGTGATGTAATTCAAATAGAGGGGCCAGAAGGTCGGGTACCTGTATCCAACCCTTTGTTGTTAATTCCGGTTTTACCCTGTGGGGCAGGGATCTCATGTCGCAGTGGGGTACCTGGATGGAAGTCACATCAATTCCCCGGGATTTTCCCTTGGGACCACTGCAGAGAGCCCCACCCAATGTTTAAACTGGCAACAGATACACCTGCTTGGGTGGATCAGTGACCTCTAGAAAGAAAGAAAAACATAAAGAAAAGTTAAGTGCACTCCACGCTCTCGTGGATGAGCAGCTAAGGAAGGAGAACATCGAACCTTCGAATAATCCCAGGAACTCCCTGGTGTTTGTCATCAAGAAAAAGGGGAGAAACCAGTGGCGGATCCTCCACGATTTGCGTAAAATAAATGAAGTCATTGAGGACATGGGACCCCTGCAACCAGGTATGCCATCTCCCTCTATGCTCCCTAGGGGTTGGAAATTGGCTGTGATAGACATCAAAGATTATTTCTTTCAGATTCCCCTACATCCGACCGACGCACCTAGGTTTGCCTTCTCTATTCCTTCTTTGAACAGGGAAGCTCCCATGATGCCTTCTCCAGCCACCTAGAAACAGAGACTAGACAAGAGTAAGGGAATAAAGATTGGTATTTATTTGAAGGGCCTTCAAGGCACACCCTGGGGGAGCCAGAGGCTGCTTCCACAAAAATGGACCCCAAGATGGACGACAGGTCACGAGTTCTTCACACCTTTATACGTTTGGTTCATTTGCATACCACGGTTAATTCTCCAATTAAAGCCTCAGTTCAATGATGTAACTCCCCTCAGCTTGCTCCCCCCCTTAGAGTCTTTGGTTTACACATTTTGGGCCTAGAAGAGCCTGGCTGTCCTTGAAGGCAAAGCCTGGAGAGGCTTTGTTATGTCTATCTTGCACGAGAGAGCAGAAATTACAGGCTACAAGGAGCTTAGAGTTACACTCCAAGCAGCACAGAAATTAAAAATACAAAAGCTAAAACCTAAGGCATCATTTCCCCCCTTTAGAGGCTTGACAAGGCCTCTACCTTGTCGAGACTCTATACTAAATATTCTGAATATCTACTAACAATGTATCTAACAACAGCACATATCTATAAACAAGAATTACAATTACAAAAAACACAAAAACCACAAACCAAAACAAAACAACACAACACAAAAACAACAAAACCAACCACAACCAACAAAACAACACAAAAAAATTAAACTACATCAACTTCATTTGTATCAGTCTCTGTTTTCTCAGTTGTTTCAGGAGCAGAAGCCTTCTTAACTCTGGAGTAGTGAATCCAGGGTCCTTTGCCAGCCACTTTGACTGCAGTGAGGGTGGTCAGCAAAATCTGGAATGGTCCTCTCCACTTGGCCTGTAGAGGGTCACTGTCCCAGCACTTAACACAGATCCAGTTCCCAGGCTGGAAGGGATGTGCAGGGGTGTCCAGTCCTATGGGTCTGGATAACACGATGTAATTCTGGAGCTTCTGCAAAGTAGAACCCAAAGCCATTAGATACCTCTGTAAATCAAGTTTCCCCCTCATATGAATTTCTCCTGGAACATGTGGAATTTGCTATGGCTGCCATACAGTATTTCATAGGGACTGATGTTATCCCTGTGCCTCGGTTGTGTGCGGATCCTCAGTAAAGCTACAGGCAAGGCCTGAACCCACGTCATGGATGTCTCTTGACAGATTTTGCTGATTTGTGCCTTAAGGGTCCCATTCATGCGTTCCACCTTACCGCTTGCTTGGGGTCTGTAAGGTGCATGCAGATCCCAAGCAATTCCCAAAATCCGGCTAACTTCTTGAATCACATTTGCAACAAAATGTGGTCCTCTCTCCGAGGACATACCCAAAGGAACCCCAAACCTTGGTATTATATGATTAAGCAAAACTTTCACCACCTCTTTGGCTGTGTTAGTGCGACAGGGGAACGCTTCAGGCCATCCACTGAAGGTGTCAACCAATACCAGTATGTACCTGTATCCCTCTTTGCGTGGTAACTCAGCAAAGTCTATTTGCCAGTAATCTCCAGGAAGATCCCCTGCCTTTGTTACTCCTAACACAACTCTTTTCCTCGTATCAGGGTTGTTTTTACAGCAGATTTCATATTTGCTCACTACTGATTGTACAATATCTGCCATTCCCTTTTCTATTACTACCTTCTTTAGATGTTTTAAAAGGTTTTCAGCCCCGAAATGTGTGCTTTCATGTTCTCTTTGAGCCAGCTCTCGGAGGATTAGAGGTGGGACTACAACCTGATTTGCAGGTGTAACCGCCCATCCGTTCTCTGTGATCTCAGCCTTAAGAAATTTGATCAACTTGTGATCTGCCTGATCATATTTTGGGGTGAACCCTGACAAATCAACTTCTTTCTGTGGAACTACTGCAAGAATACCTTTTTCTGCAGCCCCTCTTGCTGTTTCATCAGCAAAGCGATTTCCCAATTCTGGAGTGGTTTTCCCTTTCTGGTGACCCTTACAATGCATGATAGCCACTTCTGTGGGTTTTCTGATGCTCTCTAAGAGGGCAAGGATTTGTTCAGCATGTTTGATCTGGTTACCTTGAGCGTTCAACAGTCCCCTCTCCTTCCAGATGGCTCCATGGGCGTGGACAACACTAAATGCATATTTAGAGTCAGTCCATGTATTTACCTTCTTTCCTTCGCTCAGGTCCAGGGCCCTCATCAGGGCAATCAGTTCAGCCTTCTGTGATGTCACATCTGCTGGCAGGGCCTTCGCCTCCATCACCTTGTCCTGGATTGTTACTGTATAATCTGTCATTTGTTTACCATTTCTCATGAAGCTGCTCACGTCTGTAAACAGCTCCCAGTCTGGATTTTCTAGGGGCACATCCTTCAGGTCTGGTCTGCTGGAACAGACCTCCTCGATTGTCTGCAAACAGTCATGCTCAGGCACATTGTCAGTTAAGGTAGAGGACACAGACATGGCAGGGTTAACAACAGAAGTTGTTTTCAGGGTAACATCATCCTGCTCTAACAGCAGTGACTGATATCTAAGCATTCGATTGCCAGACAGCCAATGTCCTCCTTTCTGTTCCAGTACTGCTGCTACTGCATGTGGCACATACACTGCAATGTGCTGTCCAAGGGTGAGTTTCCGGGCCTCTTGAATCAGGATGACAGTAGCTGCCACGGCCTTCAAACACCCAGGCCACCCTTGGCTAACATTGTCTAGCTGTTTGGAAAAATAGGCCACAGCCCTCCGTTGGCTTCCGAGGCACTGTGCCAGTACACCCAGTGCCACATTGAGTCTCTCATGTGTAAAAAGTTCAAAAGGCTTAGTCAAGTCTGGTAAGCCAAGTGCTGGAGCTGACATTAGAGAGTGTTTCAGCTGTTTAAATGCAGCCCTTGTGCTTTCAGTCCAAATTATAATGCCATTTTCAGCTGCTTTTATTGCTCCATACAAGGGTTTCACCAACAACCCATAATTTGCTATCCACAACCGACAGCAACCTACCATCCCCAGGAAAGCCTGCATCTCTCTCACAGTGTGGGGCTCTGGAAGCCAGCAGATGGCTTCCTTCCGTTCTCTGCTGAGCTGTCGGTGTCCACGGAAGATCTCAAGTCCCGAGTAATCTACTGCTTCCTTGGCAATCTGTGCTTTGTCTTTGGAAACTCTGTACCCACTCTGTCCCAAAAAGTTTAACAAGCTTACAGTGAATTGGATGCAGTCATCTCTGGTCTTAGCTGCAATCAAGATGTCATCAACATATTGAAGGATAACCCCTCCTGGCTCTTGTCTCCTCCAATCTTCTAATTCCTTTGCTAGCTGGTTTCCAAATATTGTCGGGCTGTTTTTGAAACCGTGAGGGAGGACAGTCCAGGTCAGCTGGCTCTTCCTCCCTGTCTCGGGGTTTTCCCACTCAAAAGCAAAAAGCTCCTGGCTGTTTTTATGTACAGGGATGCAGAAAAAGGCATCTTTCAGGTCTGCAACAGTGAACCACCCTAATTCATCTGTTAGTGTGGTCAGGAGTGTGTATGGATTGGCAACCACTGGGTGTATGTCCTCTGTAATTTCGTTAATAGTTCTTAAATCCTGCACTAATCTGTAACTCTTACCATCAGCTTTCTTCACTGAAAGGATTGGCGTGTTACACCTGGACTCACATTGCACTAATAATCCATGATGGAGGAACTTTTCAATTATAGGTGCCAATCCTCTACGACTTTCTAATTTTAAAGGATATTGTTTTTGCCTTACCGGGGTGGCTCCTGGTTTGAGTGCAATGCTCACTGGTTCTGCCTGTTTGGATCTTCCTGGAACATCACTGGCCCACACAATTGGATTGACAGCTTTTTCGACTTCAGCGGGGATTTCACCAGGTCTATCCTGTATAAAAAGTGCAGCAACTTCGACAAATTTAGTTTCTGGAATTATAACTCGTACCCCTTTCCCTCTTTGGAATTTGATTTCAGCTTCCAATTTCTCTAACAAATCTCTCCCCAGCAATGGTTTAGGGGAGTTAGGCATATAAAGGAATTGATGAGTTACCCAGTGCTTCCCTAGTTTGAATTTCAAAGGTCGGAAGAAAGGCCGTGTTTCAGTTACCCCTGTTGCCCCAACAACATGCACACTTTCGTGACTCAGTTTCCCTTCTAAAGTATTTAACACAGAATATGCCGCGCCGGTGTCTACCAAAAATTCAGTATCATCTTTCCCCAGCCTAGCTATAACCGAAGGCTCTGCTGGGGGAGAAGCCTCCGGTCCCCATCATTCTGAACATGAGTCTTGTCCCAATGGGAGCTGGGGAACCGGGGGTGTCTTTTTCAGCATTGGATAGTCAGCCTTGCAATGCCCTTTCTTCTTGCAATAAGCACACGTGTCTTTGTCCCTGGAGGGAGAGGCTTTCCTAGATGGCTTCTCTTGGCTACCCTTCTTACTAGGACGGGGTTTCTCTCTGCCACTTGGGTCTCTATTTTGGTAAACCTTCCAAGCTGCTTCCAGCAATTTACTCATGTCCCGAGTCTCTAATTTTTGTAACTTTCTTCTTATATCACTAGCAGCCTGGCCCATAAACAGAAGAGCTAGGTGTGCTTTCCCCTCAGTTGAATCAGGATCCAGATTTGTATATTTGGTAGCAGCTTCCCTCAACCTATTTAAAAAATCAGTAGGAGTTTCACTAAAGTCCTGCTTAGTTTCATAAAGCTTTGACCAGTTAAGAGCTTTAGGGACACCATACTTTAACCCATACACTATAAGAGTTTGGTACCGTTTTAATCTTTCCATGTGTGCTGGTAGATTTGGGTCCCACCTTGGATCCTCTGTCGGAAAAATTTCTTGCATTGTACCATGTAATGTCCCATTACCTATGCCTAATTCCACACTGCGTGCAATAGCTTCATTTACCATCTGTCTCTCAGTGGGATCAAGCAACGCGTCCAGCATAGCTGACAAATCGCTCCAGTCAGGGTTCTGGGTGTTAATTGCTCTTTGTACCAAAGTAGCCACCTTGTCTGGATTTTCTTTATATTTTCCTACTATACTCTTCCACTGTTCTAACTCTGTGAGGGAGTATGGAACCTTTACATGGATCGGTCCCTGATTACCAGCAGCCTGCCTCAGAGGGGCTTGTAAAACTGGCTCTTTTTTCGCTCTGGTCCGCCTAGCAATTGGACTTCGTTCTCTTATAGCCCTTTTCGCTATCTTTCCCCTTCTTTGTCTGTTTAGAATAGCTGCTATCTCCTCTTCCTCCTCAGAGGAGCTACCTGAATGGGAGCTCTCTGAACGTGAGGAATCGGTGATACCAGTTCTGCCCTGGCCAGCCCTGGTACCTGGTATAACTGACCAGGCCTTGCTCCGTCTGAGGAGCTGGGCAGTGTTCCGGCCGCGGCCACGCACTCTTACGGCAGCATCTCCTGAGCCAACTCCCCGGCGGAGCGCGACCCTGTCGTGAAGGCTCCGAGGCCGGGGGGAGGCAAGCCCACCACGCCCCTCATGGGAGGTTCCCTCCCCGCTGTCCTGGTGGGAAGCCCTGCCCCCTGGGTCCCCCTCTGGGGCCGGTGCTGGGGGCTGTGCCGGCTGCTTGCCTCCTCCCCCCGATCCCTCCCTGTCCGGAGTGAGCAGGCCCGGCTTCTGGACGGAAGTTACTGCGGACGCCATCGCCTCCCCGAGCCGCCGCGGCCAGCCTTCCCCCTCCGTCAGACACAGCTTGGCCGGGGCCGGCTCCCCACCCCAGGCCGGAGGGGGTGCTGCCTCAGGAGCTAGGGAGGCCGCACGTCCCCCCCTTCTCCCCCTTTCCCCTGTGGCTCAGCCAACTTATCAGGGGGCGGAGGGCGGGGGGCAAGCGGCCCCCACCCCCTCCTTCTTTATGGGCAAGTCCGGGGCCGCCTCCCCCTCCCCCGGTCCCCCTTTCTCAGGCTGCTTGGCAGGACTCTCAGGGGGCGGAGGGGAGGTGGAGGCTGCCTCCATCTCCTCCTTTTTTATGGGCAAGTACCCATCCGTAGCCGCCTCCCCCGCTCCCATTGGAGAGACCAGAGGGGACGAGGCGGGGAAGGACGGGGGCGTCACCCACCCGGCAGTGGCCGGGGTCGTCTGGGCTACCCATGAGGGGTGCCATGGCCAGGGCCGCGCCCCGGCCCCCTCCTGTATCGGCGCCTGTGCCGGTGCCCATGGCGGCGGCCGTGGGGCCGGGGGTGCAGACGGGAGGATCGCCGGGGCCCCCGCCGGCATCGCTCCTGGCTGGGAAGGCAGCAGAGGAGGAGGGGGAGGAGGTACTGGGGCCGCGAAGGGTCCTAGCCTCAAGGCAGGGGCTATTAAATCTGTTTCCTCCTCCTCTCTACCCCTCGCTGGGTTTATTGTAGGCTTCTTATCTTTTTTCTTTAAAAGCAGTATATGCTGCTGTTTGGGTTCTTTTATCATGGATGCAGCTAAGAAGAGCTTGGCATACTCTAGTTCAAAAAAACAGCGATCATTTCGAAGACATGATATTAGACTCAGTATTAATTTTCTGTCCAAA
Source organism: Monarcha castaneiventris obscurior (assembly GCA_026261815.1). NCBI lineage: Eukaryota > Metazoa > Chordata > Aves > Passeriformes > Monarchidae > Monarcha > Monarcha castaneiventris. The sequence goes on along the minus strand of JAMPIT010000645.1, from coordinate 1,184 downwards.
CTCCCAAATTCATGCCAAGTTCGATTGCTATCTAATTCATAAGCTGGCCATATTTTCCTAGAAAACCATAAAGAACTTATGCTTGCCCCTCAATTCTTCCCAGTTCTCTAACACAAAATTCAGGGGCGAGCTAGGAGGTATTTTCCTTCTAATACAAGAGATGTTACAGCCCATGATTTTATGCTTCTAAGCAGAAGATTCACAGAAATAAAGCAAAGTGATCTAAAACACTCTATATAAAGCAAAAAGAGAAAACTAGAGAAAGTAGGATTCGAACCCAAAACCCCAGGAATTTAAACTGTGGCTTGATGTGTGCGCCAAGCCTCTGCACCACCTGGCTGTGTGCCAAAGGGTGGTGGCTGGACACTAGCTAGCAACGAACTAACAGAGGGAAAATTAAATTCCCTGGAACTCACCTGAGTTCCCTGGCAAGCTCTCATGAGCTGCCGAACAAGCAAAAGGAGGAAACACCAAATGAGGAAACCTCCCCGGACTCTTCCTAAACAAACTGTAAGAGATCTCTAACGGAATTCTAACAGAATACCACCTTTATCCAGTTACTCACGTGCCTCTGTGCTGGGTCTGGAGGGTTCCCAGGGCTCTTGGAGCTTCTCTTCTGCCTCCCGGACTGCAGCAACTGCCCCCCCCGGGTGCCGGCAGTGGGGGGGAGCTGAGCTGGACCTTCCTAAGTCCCAGAGGATTTTCGGAAGCCTCGTTGTCCCATCTGGTGGTGCCAAAGAACTGATGCCTTCTCCAGCCACCTAGAAACAGAGACTAGACAAGAGTAAGGGAATAAAGATAGGTATTTATTTGAAGGGCCTTCAAGGCACACCCTGGGGGAGCCGAAGGCTGCTTCCATAAAAAATGGACCCCAAGATGGACGACAGGTCACGAGTTCTTCACACCTTTATAGGTTTGGTTCATTTGCATACCACGGTTAATTCTCCAATTAAAGCCCCAGTTCAATGATGTAATTCCCCTCAGCTTGCTCCCCCCTTAGAGTCTTTGGTTTACACATTTTGGGCTTAGAAGAGCCTGGCTGTCCTTGAAGGCAAAGCCTGGAGAGGCTTTGTTATGTCTATCTTGCACGAGAGAACAGAAATTACAGGCTACAAGGAGCTTAGAGTTACACTCTAAGCAGCACAGAATTTGAAAAATACAAAAGTTAAAACCTAAGGCATCAG
>JAMPIT010000644.1:35000-40700 GCA_026261815.1 Monarcha castaneiventris obscurior | reverse complement strand
AGGCGGCCACGCTGCCGTCCTGCAGCCCGGCGAACAGGAACTCGGGGCTGTGCCGCAGGCACAGGATGGGCAGCATTCCCGGGGTTTTGCAGCTCAGCAGGCACGGCGTTCCCGAATCCACGCTGCCGTACACCAGGAGGCTGCGGAGGCAACGGGAATGGCGGGATGGCGCCGGCGGGATCGGGATCGGGGCGGGATCGGGATCGGGATGGGGAATGGCGGCGCTCACCTGCCGTCCTGCAGCCCCAGGCACACGGCCGGGTGCGGGGGGCTCGGGGCCGCCTCCGGCGCCGCTCCCGGCTCTCCGGGAGCCTCGGGCTGCGGCTCCGGGATGAATTCCATGCACAGCACCGGCGCGGGCAGCGGGAAGGATTTGACGGTGCGGGGCACGGAGCGGTTCAGGGAGAAGATCTCCACCTGCCCCCCCGCCCCCTCCTGGCCCCCGCCCACCTGCGGGGCCGGGAAAAGCGGGAATGAGCCCCAATCCCGAACACGGGACAGGGCAGGGACAGCTCAGGGAGAGCCCCTTCCCAGGGGTCACATTCCCAGGGAGATCCCATTCCCACAGAAATCCCGTTCCCACAGATCCTACTACCAAAGAGATCCCATTCCCAAGGATCCCATTCCCAGGGAGATCCCATTCCAAGGAGATCCCATTCCCACAGATCCCATTCCCAGGGATCCCATTTCCAGGGAGAGCCCCTTCCCAGGGATCCCACTTCCAGAGATCCCATTCCCAGGGAGATCCCATTTCCAGGGCTCTCATTCCCAGGGGTCACATTCCCAAAGATCGCATTCACACAGATCCCATTCCCAAAGAGATCCCATTCCCAGGGCTCTTATTCCCAAAGATCCCATTTCCAGGGAGATCCCATTCTCAGGGATCCCATTCTCAAGGAGATCCCATTCCCACAGATCCCATTCCAAGGAGATCCCATTCCCATAGATCCCATTCCAAGAAGATCCCATTCCCACAGATCCCATTCCCAGGGCTCCCATTTTCAGGGCTCCCATTCCCAGGGATCCCATTCCCACAGATCCCATTCCCAACGAGATCCCATTCCCAAGGAGATCCCATTCCCAGGGAGATCCCATTCCCAAAGAGATCCCATTCCCAGGGAGATCCCATTCCCAGGGAGATCCCATTCCCAAAGAGATCCCATTCCCAGGGAGATCCCATTCCCAAGGAGATCCCATTCCCAAAGAGATCCCATTCCCAAAGAGATCCCATTCCCAAGAGGATCCCATTCCCAGGGAGATCCCATTCCCAAGAAGATCCCATTCCCAGGGAGATCCCATTCCCAAGAAGATCCCATTCCCAGGGACATCCAATTCCCAAAGAGATCACATTCCCACAGATTCCATTCCCAAAGAGATCCCATTCCCAGGGATCCCATTCCCACAGATCCTATTTGGGCTCCCAAATTGGGCTCCCAAAACCACCCAAATCCCGAATCCCAAAGACCTGAATCCCGAATCCCAAAGAGCCCAAATCCCAAATTCCAAAGATCCCAAATCCCAAATCCTGAATCCCAAATCCCAAAGACCCAAATCCCAAATCCCGAATCCCAAAGACCCAAATCCCAAAGACCCAGATCCTGAATCCCAAAGACCCAGATCCTGAATCCCAAAGACCCAAATCCCGAATCCCAAAACGCCCAAATCCCGAAACCCAAATCCCAAATCCCAAAAAGCCCAAATTCCAAATCCCGAGAAGCCCAAATCCCGAATCCCAAAGAGCCAAATCCCAAAGACCCAAATCCCGAATCCCAAAAAGCCAAATCCCAAAGAGCCAAATCCCAAAGACTCAAATCCCGAACCCCAAAGACCCAAATCCCAAATCCCTAATCCCCAATCCCGAATTCCGCGCTCACCCAGAGGAAGCCCTGGGGCAGGGAGGTGCTGACGGCCGAGAATCCCAGGAGCGAGGAGTGCACGGGATTATGGACAGCGGCCCGGAGCTGCGGGGAGCATCCCGAGGGGCAGGGGGTCAGCGGGAATCCCGGAAAAACCGGGATCCGGGAGCAATTCCCGATTTTCCCTCTTGGATTCCATCAATTCCTGCTTTTTCAAACCCAAATTTTCCAGCCCCTCCAGAGCGGGATTTGGGCCTTTCTTCCCAAAACGATGGATGGGAAGATGTGATGGAAAACCCAAACCACCCCAAAAAGGCAGGATGTCCTGGATGCAGACCCCAAAATTCGGGATCCAGCTGCAGTTCCCCATTTTCCGTCTTGGATTCCATCATTTCCCACCTTTCCAACCACCTTTTCCAGCCCCTCCAGAGTGGGATTTGTGCCTTTCTTCCCAAAACGATGGATGGGAAGAGGTGATAGAAAACCCAAATCATCCCAAAAAGGCAGGAGGTTCGTGGGAACCCCAAACTTTGGGATGCAGCTGCAATTTCCAATTTTCCACAGTGGATTCCATCAATTCCTGCCCTCACACCCAACTTTTCCATCCCCTCTGGAGTGGGATTTGTACTTTTCTCCCCCAAAATGCTGGATCAGAGGGAAAGGGGATGGAGAACCCAAATCACCCCAAACGGGCATGGGGTCGGTGGGAACCCCAAAATTTGGGATACAGCTGCGATTCCCAATTTTCCCTCTTGGATTCCATCAATTCCTGCTTTTTCAAACACCTTTTCTAGCCCCTGCAGAGTGGGATTTGTGCCTTTCTTCCCCAAAACGATGGACGGGAAGATGTGATAGAAAACCCAAATCATCCCAAAAAGGCAGGAGGTTGGTGGGAACCCCAAAATTCGGGATCCAGCTGCAATTCCCGATTTTTCCCATTCGATTCCATCAATTCCTGCTTTTCCAACCACCTTTTCCAGCCCCTCCAGAGTGGGATTTGTGCTTTTCTCCCCCAAAATGATGGATGGGAAGGGAAAGAGGATGGAGAACCCAAATCATCCCACACAGGCAGGGGGTCAGTGCAGACCCCAAAATTCAGGATCCAGCTGCAATTCCCAATTTTCCCCATTGGATTCCATCAATTCCCACTTTTCCAACCAACTTTTCCAACCCATCCAGAGTGGGATTTCTGCTTTTCTTCCCAAATTTATGAATCAGAGGAAAAAAGGATGGAGAACCCAAATCATCCCAAACAGGCAGGGGGTCAGGGCATCCCCCAAAATTTGGGATCCAGCTGCAATTCCCGATTTTCCAAGGTGGATTCCATCAATTTCTGCTTTCCCATCCCCTCCGGAGCGGGATTTGGGCCTCTCCAGGCCCAGCTCTCACCTGCAGGTCCAAGGCTTTGGAGGAAAAGGCGGGAATGTGGCAGGACAGGATGGGGCACCAGAAGGGAGCTTTGCTCTTCTTGTCGTCGTCGGGGCAGAGCCAGCCCGGCTGGTTCTCCTCCCCTGCGGGAATCCGGGAATTCCGGATCACATCCCACTCGGAGCTCCCCACCCGCCCTTTCCCACGGATTCGGGATTCTCCGAGTTACGGCAGCACGGAGGTGAAAAAAATCCCCCAGAAAACAAAGGAATGGGAAAAAATTCCGTCCGGAGAGGGTTGGGAGGAGCCCCCGTTTCCGGCATGTGGAGAATTCCCAGATTTAAAAAAAAACCCCATAAAAATCCAAACCCAATGTGTTAAAATCCAGCTTTTTATCCCCAAAGATTCCAGGCTGGGGCAATCCCTGATCCACCCAATTCCACGGAAAACGGGGCAGCCCTGGCAGGGGGCGGCTCCAGCCTGGAGATTCCGGCCAGGAGCAGCAGATCCCGGACACGGAGCCGGAGCCGATTCCCAGCAATTCCAAAAAAACCTAAACGTCATCCAGAACCTCCCCAAAACCTTCTCCGGAACCTTCCAAACCTTCTCCAGAGCCTCCAAACCCCAAAAACCTCCAGAACCTTCTCCAGAACCTCCCAAACCTTTTCCAAACATTTTCCAGAACCTCCCCAAAACCTTCTCCAGAACCTCCCCAACCTTTTCCAAACATTCTCCAGAACTTCCCAAAGCTCCAAAACCTCCGCAACCTCATAAAGCTCCCAAACTTTCTCCAGAACCTTCCCAAAACTTCTCCCAAATGTTCTCCAAAAGCTCCTCAAAACCTTCTCCAGAACTTCCCAAACTTTCCCCAAACCTTCTCCAAAAGCTCCCGAACCTTCTCCAAAGCCTCCAAACCCCAAAAACCTCCAGAACCTTCTCCAGAACGTTCCCAACCTTCTCCAAGAGCTCCCCAAAACCTTCTCCAGAACCTCCCAAACCTCCAAAACCTCCCTAACCTCATAAAGCTCCCAAACCTTCTCCAAAAGCTCCCAAACCTTCTCCGAAGCCTCCAAACCCCCAAACCCTCCAGAATCTTCCCCAAGCCTTCCCAAAACCCTCCCCAGAACCTTCTCCAAAACCTCCCAAACCTTCTCCAGAACATCCCAAACCTCCAAAAGCTCACAAACCTTATCCAGAACCTTCCAAAACCCCAAACCTCTCAGAACCTCCCCAAAACCTTCCCCAAACCTCCTCCAGAAGCTCCCAAAGTCTCCAGAACCTCTCAAACCTCAAAAAGCTCCCAAGACCTCCCAAAAGCTCCCAAACCTTCTCCAAAACCTTCCAAGCCCCCAAACCCCCAACTCCCAGAACCTCCCAAATCTTCTCCAGAACCTCCCAAACCCCCAAAAGCTCCCAAACCTTCTCCCAAATGTTCTCCAGAACCTCCCCTAAACCTTCCCCAAACCTTTTCCCAAACCTTCCCAAACCTTTTCCCAAACCTTCCCAAACCTTCTCCAAAAGCTCCCAAAGTTCTCCAGAACCTCCCAAACTTCCAAGAGCTCCCAAACCTTCTCCGAAGCCTCCAAACCCCCAAACCCTCCAGAATCTTCCCCAAGCCTTCCCAAAACCCTCCCCAGAACCTTCTCCAAAACCTCCCAAACCTTCTCCAGAACCTCCCAAACCTCCAAAAGCTCCCAAACCTTCTCCAGAACCTTCCAAACCCCCAAACCTCTCAGAACCTCCCCAAAACCTTCCCAAAACGTCCTCCAAAAGCTCCCAAAGTTCTCCAGAACCTCTCAAACCTCCAAAAGCTCCCAAGACCTTCTCCAAAAGCTCCAAAACCTTCTCCAAAACCTTCCAACCTCCCCAAACCTCCCAGATCTTCTCCAGAACCTCCCAGATCTTCTCCAGAACCTCCCAAACCTCCAAAAGCTCCCAAACCTTCTCCCAAATGTTCTCCAGAACCTCCCCTAAACCTTCTCCAGAACCTCCCAAACCTTCCCCAAACCTTTTCCCAAACCTTCCCAAACCTTCTCCAAAAGCTCCCAAAGTTCTCCAGAACCTCCCGAACCTTGCCCAGAACCTCCCAAAACCTTCTCCAAAAGCTCCCAAAGTTCTCCAGAACCTCCCAAACTTCCAAGAGCTCCCAAACCTTCTCCAAAAGCTCCCAAACCTTCTCCAAAGCCTCCAAACCCCCAAACCCTCCAGAATCTTCCCCAAGCCTTCCCAAAACCCTCCCCAGAACCTTCTCCAAAACCTCCCAAACCTTCTCCAGAACCTCCCAAACCTCCAAAACCTCCCAAACCTTCTCCAGAACCTTCCAAACCCCCAAACCTCTCAGAACCTCCCCAAAACCTTCCCAAAACCTCCTCCAAAAGCTCCCAAAGTTCTCCAGAACCTCTCAAACCTCCAAAAGCTCCCAAGACCTTCTCCAAAAGCCCCAAACCCTCCAAAACCTTCCAACCTCCCCAAACCT
>JAMPIT010000644.1:0-32500 GCA_026261815.1 Monarcha castaneiventris obscurior | reverse complement strand
TTCATCCTCTTCCTCCTCCTCATCATCATCACCATCCTCCTCATCTTCATCTTCCTCCTCCTCCTTCTCTTCCTCCTCCTCCCCCTCATCATTCTTATTTTCATCCTCCTCCTCCTCATCTTCCTCATCCTCCTCCTCCTCGTCTACCTCATCCTTTTCCTCATCTTCATTCTCCTTCTCCTCCTCATCATCATCACCATCGCCATCATCCTCCGCATCCTCATCTTCATCATCCTTCTCCTCCTCATCATCACCATCCTCCTCCTCATCCTTATCTTCAGTCTCCTCCCCCTCCTCATCATCCTTATCTTCATCCTCCTCCTCCCCCTTCTCCTATTCCCCCTCCTCCTCCTGCTCCTGCTCACTTGTCGGGTTTGCCGGGCAGCAGCAGCCGCAGGCGGCACTTGTTGGCCGAGTGGATCTCCTCCTCCTTCACCTTCATCATCCTCTGCAGGGCCAGGCACCAGTCCTGCGCCACCGTCATGTTCAGGTTCTGGGGAACACGGGCACCGTCCGAGCCGGCCTCGGACATCCCGAATCCCGCCCGGAGCAGAGCCGGAGCAGAGCCGGGGCCGGGCGGCTCCCGGGCGGTACCTGGTAGGTGCCGTGCAAGGTGCTGACGAGCAGCGTGATCTGCTCCACCACCGCCAGGTCCTTCTGCAGGTCCTGCAGCTCCTGGAAGAGCCGCGGCGGGCCCAGGTACACCTTGTCTTTGGGGGGAAAAACCCAGATTTCAGGCCCACGGAAGCCGTGGGGTTGGAGGAGACGCCGAGGTCCAGCCCAAGCCCTGAGGCGGCACCAGCGGGGACGGCCCCGAGCGATGCTCCTCGAGCACTGCCAAGGATGGCGGCTCCATCATCTCCCTGAGCGGTGAAATCCCATAAAATCCCCCAAATCCCAGCCCAGAAGGTCCTCCCACCAGGAATGAGACCCCAAACCCCACATCCACAACTCCCCAACTCCCAGACAGTGAAATCCCCTAAAATCCCCCAAATCCCACCCCAGGAAGGTCCTCCCACCAGGAATGAGACCCCAAACCCCACTCATCCACACCTCCACCACCTCCCAGAACACTGAAACCCCATAAAACCCCAAAATCCCACCCCATGAAGCTTCTCCCACCAGGAATGAGACCCCAAAACCCCTCATCCACACCTCCACCACCTCCCAGAGCAATGAAATCCCATAAAATCCCCCAAATCCCAGCCCACCAAGTAGTCATCCCACTGGGAATGAGGCCCCAAACCCCACATCCACAACTCCACCACCTCCAAGGGCAGTGAAATCCCATAGAAGTCCCCAAATCCCTTCCCAGGGACATTCTCCCACCAGGAATGAGGCCCTGAGCTCCTCATTCGCTGCTCCTCAAGAAACTCCAAGGATGGCGACTCCACCACCTCCAGGAGCGGTGAAATCCCAAAAAATCCCCCAAATCCCATCCCACCAACATCACCCCACCAGGAACGAGGCCCCAAACCCCACATCCACAACTCCCCCACCTCCAGGGGCTCTGAACCCCCCTCCAACCCCTTCCAGAGCCCACCCCGGGGTGTCCCTCCCACCAGGAATGAGACCCCAAACCCCTCATCCACAACTTCACCACCTCCCAGAGTGACAAAATGCCCTCAAATCCCCCAAATCCCAGCCCAGGGAGCTTCTCCCACCAGGAACGAGACCCCAAACCCCACATCCACAACTCCCCCACCTCCCAGAGCAATGAAACCCCATAAAATCCCCCAAATCCCATCCCACCAACATCGTCCCACCAGGAACGATACCCCAAACCCCCCCCTCCAACCCCACCCCGGGGTGTCCCTCCCTGCGGGCTCACTGTGGGCAGCCGAGGTGGCCGGCGTGGGCCTGCGGCCGCCGGCGCTGGGGCCGCCGCCGTTGTCCTTGTCGTAGGCGCCGCCGTCCTGCCCCACCTCCACCACCTGCACCTGGGGCAGGGCCGCGCTCCACTTGAGCGCCAGCCGCGGCCCCAGCGGCACCAGGCCGCCCATCTCCAGCTGGCCCCTGCCAGGAGAGGATCCCCAATCGTAAAAACCCCGGGTTTTCCCCCAAAAACAAGCCCCGAAAGCCCCAGAGCGCGCAGGAACCCCCAGGAGCGGGGCACGCGGCACGGCACAGCACACCCGGCACCCACCCGGCAGGAACCGGCCTGCGGAGAGAGGGGGGAAAGAAAGAGGGGTTCAGTGGGGTTTGGGGAGGTTCCGGGGGTTTTCCCGCTCGGTGGTGAAGGATTTCGGCAATTCCGGACCCCGGGTTTGGGGTGGCCGCGGATCCGAGAGGCCGCGGGCAGAGGGGGTGGGGATGGGGGAAAAATGGGTGGATAAAGGCCAATGTGGATGGGATCCACCCCAAAAATCCCGAAGTGGATGGGAATTTCCCCTAAAAATCCCAGATTTAATGGGATCCCCCACAAATCCCAAATTCAATGGGATTCCCCACAAAAATCCCAAATTCAATGGGATTCCCCCCAAAAATCCCAAACTGGATAGGAATTTCCCCCAAAAAACCCCAAATTCAATGGGATTCCCCCCAAAATCCCAAATTCAATGGGATCCCCCATGAAAATCCCGAATTCAATGGGATTCCCCACAAAAATCACAAACTGGATAGGAATTTCCCCCAAAAAAACCCCAAATTCAATGGGATTCCCCACAAAATCCCGAATTCAATGGGATCCCCCACAAAAATCCAACAATGCAATGGGATTCCCTCAAAAACCCCAAAATGGATGGGAATTTCCCCCAAAAACCCCAAACTGGATGGGAATTTCCCCCAGAAACCCCAAATTTAATGGGATTGCCCCAAAAACCCCAAACTGGATGGGAATTTCCCCCAGAAAGCCCAAACTCGATGGGATTCCCCCAGAAACCCCAAACCCTATGGGAATTTCCCCAAAAACCCCAAGCTTGATGGGAATTTCCCCCAAAAATCTCGAAATCAATGAGATTGCCTCAAAAACCCCAAACTAGACGGGAATTTTCCCCAAAAACCTCAAAGGCGATGGGATCCCCCCCAGAAATCCCAAACTGGATGGGAATTCCCCCGAAAAACCCAAAATCAATGGGAATTCTCCCCAAAACCCCAAACTTGATGGGATTCCCTCAAAAACCCCAAACTGGACGGGAATTTCCCCCAGAAACCCCAAATTCAATGGGATTGCCCCAAAAACCTGAAACTGGATGGAAATTTCCCCCAAATACCCCAAACCTGATGGGATTCCCCCCAAAAAACCCGAAACTTCATGGAAACTCCCCAAAAATCCCAAACTCGATGGGCTTCCCTCAAAAACTCCAAATTCAATGAGATTCCCCCCAAAAACCCCAAACTCTACAGGATTCCCCCAAACCCCACAGTTTTTAGGTCTTTTGGGTCTCCCTGGGGTCGATCCCACAAATCCCGCGGAGCCGATGGGGGCGGGAACGGGAAAGGGGCCGTGTTGGGATCTCCAGAGGGGTTTTAGGGCCGGGTTTAGGGCTGGGTTTTAGGGCCAGGTTTTAGGGCTGCGTTTTAGGGCCGCGTTTCGGGGCGGGGTTTTGGAGCAGGGTTTTGGGGCAGTGTTTTAGGGCTGGGTTTTAGGGCCAGGTTTTAGGGCTGGCTTTTAGGGTTGGGTATCAGGGCTGGGTTTGGGGCTGGGTTTTGGGGCCGGGTTTTGCAGCAGAGTTTTGGGTCCAGGTTTTAGGGCCGGGTTTTGGGGCCGGGTTTTAGGGCCTGGCTTTTAGGGCCGGGTTTTAGGACCTGCTTTTAGGGCCATGTTATAGGACCCACTTTTATGGCCGGGTTTTGTGGCCGGGTTTTGGGGCTGTGATTTATGGCCGTGTTTTAAGACCTGCTTTTAGGACCTGATGTAGGCCCAGTTTTAGGGCCGTATTTTAAGACCTGCTTTTAGGACTCGCTTTTAGGCACAGTCTTAGGGCCGTGTTTTAGGACCGTATTTTAGGACCTGCTTTTAGGACTCGCTTTTAGGCACAGTTTTAGGGCCGAGTTCTGGGGCCGTGTTTTAGGGCCGCGTTCCGGGGCCATGTTTTAGGGCCGTGTTTTAGGACTGGGTTTTAGGCTCAGTTTTAGGGCTGTGTTTTAGGGCCGTGTTTTAGGACTGGGTTTTAGGCTCAGTTTTAGGGCCGTGTTTTAGGGCCATGTTTTAAGGCTGTGTTTTAGGGCCGTGTTTTGGGGCTGGGTTTTAGGGCCGAGTTCCGGGGCTGGGTTTTAGGGCTGTGTTTTGGGGCCATGTTTTAGGGCCGTGTTTTAGGGCCGCGTTCCGGGGCCGTGTTTTAGGGCTGTGTTTTGGGGCCGTGTTTTAGGGCTGTGTTTTGGGGCCGTGTTTCAGGGCCGTGTTTCAGGGCCGTGTTTTAGGGCCGTGTTTTAGGGCCATGTTTCAGGGCCGTGTTTTAGGGCCGTGTTTTAGGGCCATGTTTCAGGGCTGTGTTTCAGGGCCGTGTTTGGGGGCCATGTCCCGGGGCCGTGTTTTAGGGCCATGTTTTGGGGCCGTGTTTTGGGGCTGGGTTTTGGGGCCGTGTTTTGGGGCCATGTTTTAGGGCTATGTTTTAGGGCCATGTTTTAGGGCTGTGTTTTAGGACTGGGTTTTAGGCTCAGTTTTAGGGCCGTGTTTTAGGGCTATGTTTTGGGGCCGTGTTTTAGGGCTATGTTTTAGGGCTATGTTTTAGGGCTCAGTTTTAGGGCCGTGTTTTAGGACTGGGTTTTAGGCTCAGTTTTAGGGCCGTGTTTTAGGGCTATGTTTTAGGGCCGTGTTTTAGGACTGGGTTTTAGGGCCGTGTTTTAGGACTGGGTTTTAGGCTCAGTTTTAGGGCCGTGTTTCAGGACTGGGTTTTAGGCTCAGTTTTAGGGCCGTGTTTTAGGACTGGGTTTTAGGACTGGGTTTTAGGCTCAGTTTTGGGGCCGTGTTTTAGGACTGGGTTTTAGGCTCAGTTTTAGGCTCAGTTTTAGGCTCAGTTTTAGGGCCGTGTTTCAGGGCCGTGTTTTAGGACTGGTTTTTAGGCTCAGTTTTAGGGCCGTGTTTTAGGACGGGGTTTTAGGCTCAGTTTTAGGCTCAGTTTCGGGGCCGTACTTGCAGTTGACGTTGGCGCACACCAGGAGGTCGCTGAGCAGGAAGAGTTTGCGCTCCCTGGACTTGAGGAGCTGCCCGCGCTCCCCGTACACCGTCTCCGTCAGCGTCTCGCACAGCAGCAGCCGCCGCTGCCCCGCGCCCAGCAGCTGCCGGGAAACCATCCTGCGGCTCGCGGGGACCCCGAATCCCCGCGGGATCCCAAACCCCATGCACAGAGCATCCCAAATCCCCGCAGGATCCCAAATCCCCGCAGGATCCCAAACCCCATGCACAGAGCATCCCAAACCCCCACGGGATCCCAAATCCCATGCACAGAGCATCCCAAACCCCCGCAGGATCCCAAATCCCATGCACAGAGCATCCCAAATCCCCGCAGGATCCCAAAACCCCACGGGACCCCAAATCCCATGCACAGAGCATCCCAAACCCCCGCAGGATCCCAAATCCCCGCGGGACCCCAAATCCCATGCACAGAGCATCCCAAATCCCCGCGGGACCCCAAATCCCCACGGGATCCCAAATCCCCGTGTGTTCCCAAATCCCCGCAGGATCCCAAATCCCACACACAGAGCATCCCAAATCCCCGCAGGATCCCAAATCCCCACGGGATCCCAAATCCCCAGAGCATCCCAAATCCCCACGGGGATCCCAAATCCCCACGGGAGGATCCCAAATCCCTGCGGGATCCCAAATCCCGCACACGGAGCATCCCAAACCCCTGCAGGAGGATCCCAAATCCCATGCACAGAGCATCCCAAATCCCTGCAGGATCCCAAATCCCATGCACAGAGCATCCCAAATCCCCGCAGGATCCCAAATCCCATGCACAGAGCATCCCAAATCCCCGCAGGATCCCAAATCCCATGCACAGAGCATCCCAAATCCCCGCAGGATCCCAAATCCCCGGAGCATCCGAAATCCCCGCGGGATCCCAAATCCCTGGAGCATCCCAAATCCCACACACGGAGCATCCCAAATCCCCTGCAGGATCCCAAATCCCACACAGAGCATCCCAAATCCCTGCAGGAACCCAAACCCCCGCAGGATCCCAAATCCCACACACAGAGCATCCCAAATCCCACATACGGAGCATCCCAAATCCCCAGAGCATCCCAAATCCCTGCAGGATCCCAAATCCCCAGAGCATCCCAAATCCCACACACGGAGCATCCCAAATCCCTGGAGCATCCCAAATCCCCGCGGGATCCCAAATCCCCGGAGCATCCCAAATCCCCACAGGATCCCAAATCCCTGCAGGTTCCCAAATCCCCGCAGGATCCCAAATCCCCAGAGCATCCCAAATCCCCAGAGGATCCCAAATCCCCACAGGCTGCCAAACCTCCACAGGATCCCAAACCCCCAGAGGATCCCAAATCCCACACATGGAGGATCCCAAATCCCCACAGGTTCCCAAATCCCCAGAGCATCCCAAATCCCCGCACGATCCCAAACCCCAGCAGGATCCCAAATCCCACACACAGAGCATCCCAAATCCCTGCGGGATCCCAAATCCCCACAGGATCCCAAATTCCCACAGGATCCCAAATCCCCATGTGTTCCCAAATCCCCACGGGATCCCAAATTCCCGCAAGTTCCCAAAATGAGGAGGAAGATGAGGAGAATGAGGAGCATGAGGAGGATGAGGAGGAGAAGGAAGGATGAGGAGAAGGAGGAGGAGGAAGAGGAGGGTGAGGAAGAGAAGGAACAGGAGGAGGAGGATGAAAATGAGGCTGATGAGGATGAAGATGAGGACAAGGATGATGAGAACGAGGAGGATGAAGACCGGGAGAATAAGGAGGATGACGATGAGGAGAGTGAGGATGATGAGGAAGATGCAGCAGCTGCCGAGGAGGAGGAGGAGGAGGAGGAGGATGAGGAGGGGGAGGATGAGGATGAGGAGGATGAGGATGAGGCTGAGGATGATGAGGATGATGAGGGTGAGGAGGAGAAGGAGGACGAGGATGAGGAGGATGAGGATGAGGCTGAGGATGATGAGGATGATGAGGGTGAGGAGGAGAAGGAGGATGAGGATGAGGAGGATGAGGAGGATGAGGATGAGGCTGAGGAGGCTGAGGAGGCTGAGGAGGCTGAGGAGGATGAGGAGGATGAGGAGGATGAGGAGGATGAGGAGGATGAGGATGAGGCTGAGGATGATGAGGATGATGAGGGTGAGGAGGAGAAGGAGGACGAGGATGATGAGGCTGAGGAGGCTGAGGAGGCTGAGGAAGGTGATGACGAAGGCTCGGCGCAGGCCGCACCTTGCCGAGGGCCCGGCGCTCGCCGCCGCGGCTGAGCTGCTGCACCTCTGCCGCGTGCTCGGCCCAGCGCCGCTGCTCGTTGAGCTTCTCGGCGAGCGTCTCCAGCTCGGTGAGCGCCAGCTGCAGCGCCAGCCGGTCGCGGTGCCCCCGCGGCGTGTGCTTCAGCATGTCCTGCAACGGCACAGAGGCGCTGCGGGAGCTGGGAACGGCACCGGGAACGGCACCGGGAACGGCAACGGGAACGGCAACGGGAATGCCCCACGGGAACGTCCCATGGGAACGCCGGGAACGTCCCCGGGAATGGTGGGAATGTCCCCGGGAATGTCCCACGGGAACATCCCATGGGAACGCCAGGAACGGCGCCGGGAATGCCCCACGGGAACGTCCCATGGGAACACCGGGAACGTCCCCGGGAACGCCAGGAACACCCCACAGGAACGGTGGGAATGTCCCCGGGAATGGTGGGAACGTCCCCGGGAATGCCCCACGGGAACGCCACCAGGAACGCCCCACAGGAACGCCACCGGGAACATCCCCGGGAACGCCCCACGGGAACGCCGGGAACAGCACCAGGAATGGTGGGAACGTCCCCGGGAATGGTGGGAATGCCCCACGGGAACGCCGGGAACGTCCCTGGGAACGCCCCACAGGAATGTCCCATGGGAACGCCAGGAACGCCCCACGGGAACGCCACCGGGAACGTCCCCGGGAACGCCCCGCGGGAACGTCCCATGGGAACGGCGGGAACGTCCCCGGGAACGCCCCACAGGAACGTCCCATGGGAATGGTGGGAACACCCCACGGGTACGCCCCATGGGAATGCCCAGAACGTCCCACGGGAACGCTGCCGGGAACGCCCCACAGGAACGTCCCACGGGAACGCCGGGAACGCCCCACGGAAACGGCAGGATCGTCCCACGGGAACACCCCACAGGAACGTCCCATAGCAATGGTGGGAACGCCCCATGGGAACGCCCCATGGGAACGCCCCACGGGAACACCAGGAATGTCCCATGGGAACACCCCACGGGAATGCCCCATGGGAGCAGTGGGAACGCCCCACGGGAACACCAGGAACGTCCCACGGGAACGCCACCGGGAACGTCCCATGGGAATGCCCCACGGGAATGCCAGGAATGCCCCACGGGAACGTCCCACGGGAACGTCCCACGGGAACGCCCCAGGGGAACGCCCCAGGGGAATGCCGGGAACGCCCCACGGGAACACCCCAGGGGAACGCCCCAGGGGAACGCCGGGAACGCCGGGAACGCCCCAGGGGAACGCCCCAGGGGAACGCCCGGAGCCGCCCGGGGGAGGGCCCTTGGCATGGAGACAAAAACCCAACGCAGGCGCCCGGCCCCAAGTGCGGCCCTGGGCTGCGGCACCCAAAAAGGGGCTTCTGCTCAATGTCCTGGAAAATCCTGCAGAACCTCCTAAAAACTCCAAAAGGTCCCAAAAACCTTCTCCAGAATTTCCCAGAACCTTCTCCAGAAGCTCCTAAAAACCTTCTCCAAAAGCTCCCCAAAAACTCCACCAGAACCTCTCAAAAACTTCTCCAGAACCTTCTCTGGAGCATCCCAAAAACTTCCCCAGAACCTCCCAAACCTTCTCCAGAACCTCCCCAAAAGTTCTCCAGAACCTCCCAGAACCTTCTCCAGAACCTCCCAAAAAATTTTCCTGGACCTCCCGAAAACCTCTGAAAGCTCCCCAAAAACTTCTCCAGAAGCTCCTGGAACCTTCTCCAGAACCTCCCCAAAACTTCTCCAGAACCTCCCAAAAACCTTCTCCAGAACTTCCTAAAAGCTTCTCCAGAACCTCCCAAACTTCTCCACAACCTCCCAGAACCTTCCGAAATCTTCTCCAGAACCTCCCCAAAAAATGTTCTCCAGAACATCAACCTCCCCCAAAACCTCCCAACCTTCCCCAAAACTTCCAAAACCTTCTCCAGAACATCCCCAAACTTCTCCAGAACCTCCCCAATGCTCTCCAGAACCTCCCAAACGACTCCAGAACCCCCTCAAACACCCCCAGAACCTCCCAAAATGTCCAGAACCTTAAAATGTCCTCCAGATCCTCCTCAAACTTCTCCAGAACTTCCCAACATCTCCAGAACCTCCCAAACTTCTCCAGAACCTCCCCAACACCCTCCAGAACTTCCAGAACCTCCCAAAGAAATTTTCCTGAACCTCCCGAAAACCTTCTCCAGAACCTCCCAAAAACCTCCAAAAGCTCCCCAAAAACTTCTCCGGAAGCTCCTAAAATCTTCTCCAGAACATTCTAACATCTCCCAGAACCTCCCAAACTTCTCCAGAACCTCCCAACACCCACAGCTACTCCAGAACATCCCCAAAACCCCCCCAGCACCTCCCAGAGCCCTCTCCAGAACTTCCCAAACATCTCCAGAACCTCCCAAAAACCCCCAGAACCTCCCCAACAACTCCAAAACCTCCCCAACGGCCCCCCCAGAACCTCCCAAACATCTCCAGAATATCCCAAACCTCCTCCGGAACCTCCCAAAGACCCCCGGAACCTCCCCAACAACTCCAGAACCTCCCCAAATCCCCCCCCAGCACCTCCCAGAGCCCTCTCCAGAGCCCCCCTGCGCCGACCTGCAGCAGGAGGATGAACTGCGGGAACCTCTGGATGGGTTTCACCATCAGCCCGTAGAGCGTGACGCGGTCGGCGCTGGCCATCTGCCGCTTCTGCGGGGCGGGACAGGTGGGGAATTCCGGGAAAAAGGGGGTTTTTGGGACACGCGGGGCCGGGCAGGGGCCGCGCTGACCTTGAGGAAGTCGAGGAAGGCGGGCTTGGTCAGACACGCCTTCTTGATGAGCGCCATGGCCGTGGTGAAGTTGTTGACGTAGTCGCTGTAGACGTCCAGCACCATGGACTTGGAGAACTGCGGGAGGGCAACGGCACCGCGGCAATGCAACGGTGGCACCGCGGCAATGCAGCAATGCAGTGGTGGCACTGCGGCAATGCAATGGCACCGTGGCAATGCAATGATGGCACTGCGGCAATGCAGCAATGCAATGGTGGCACTGCGGCAGCGCAGCAATGCAATGGTGGCACTGCAGCAATGCAGCAATGCAGTGGTGGCACTGCGGCAATGCAGCAATGCAATGGTGGCACTGCGGCAATGCAACGGCACCGCGGCAATGCAATGGTGGCGCTGCAGCAATGCAGCAATGCAATGGTGGCACTGCGGCAATGCAACGGCACCGCGGCAATGCAATGGTGGTGCTGCAGCAATGGCAGCACTGCAGCAATGGCGGCACTGCAGCAATGGCGGCAATGCAGCAATGGCGGCAATGCAGCAATGGCGGCACTGCAGCAATGGCGGCACAGCGCAGCTATGGCGGCACTGCAGCAACGGCAGCACTGCAGCAATGGCAGCAATGCAGCAATGGCGGTACTGCAGCAATGGCGGTACTGCAGCAATGGCAGCAATGCAGCAATGGCGGCAATGCAGCAATGGCAGCAATGCAGCAATGGCGGTACTGCAGCAATGGCAGCACTGCAGCAATGGCAGCAATGCAGCAATGGCGGCACTGCAGCAATGGTGGCACCGCTCCCAGAAAATCCCGGCCGGGAAAAGCCCAGGGGAGCCCTGACGTGGGCTCGGCCCCTTCGACCCCGCAGCCGGCCCCGGTGGGACCCTGAGTGGGATCCTGGGTGGGATCCCGGGGAGGTCTGGGGGCGATTCCCAATCCTGGGTGGGATCCCGGGGAGGTTTGGGGGTGATTCCCAATCCTGGGTGGGATCCCAGGGAGCTTTGGGACGATTCCTGTTTTTTCATGACATCCTGGGGAGGTTTGGGCGCGATTCCTGGCTTTTTATGACATCCCAGGGGAGCTTTGGGGGCAATTCCCAATCCCAGGTGAGACCCCAGGGGAGGTCTCGGGGTGATTCCCGATCCCTGAGGAGATCCCAGGGGAGCTTCGGGGGCAATTCCCAATCACTGATGGGACCCCAGGGGAGCTTTTTGGTGATTCCCGATCCCCGACGAGACCCCAGGGGAACTTTCTGACAATTCCCAATCCCTGAAAAAACCCCAGGGGCGGCTTTTTGGCAATTCCCAATCCCTGACGGGATCCCGGGGGAGCTTTGGGGGCAATTCCTGATCCCCGATGAGACCCCAGGGGAGCTTCGGGGGCAATTCCTGATCCCTGGTGCGACCCCAGGGGGGCTTTGGGGGTGATTCCCGGTTTCTGGCAAGACCCCAGGCAGCTCTGGGGGCAATCCCCGATCCCTGAGACCCCAGGGGAGCTTTGGGGGTGATTCCTAATCCCCAATGAGACCCCAGGGGAGCTTTGGGGGCGATTCCCAATCCCTGATGAGACCCCAGGGGGGCTTTTTGGCAACTCCTGATCCCCAACCAGATCCCAGGGGAGCTTTGGGGGCAATTCCTGGTTTCTGATGGGATCCCAGGGGAGCTTTGGAGGCTCCCAGGGAAGCTCTGGGGGCGATTCCCAATCCCAGGTGGGATCCCAGGGGAGCTTTTTGGTAATTCCCGATCCCCGCCGAGACTCCAGAGGAGTTTTTTGGCAATTCCTGCTTTTCCCGGGTACCGAGGCCACGAAGAGATCCCCGATTTTCTCGGCCGAGTCCCACTCGGCCACGCGGGAGGCGAGGGCGATGCGGAACATGGAGTGGCACTGCAGGATCTCGCGCAGCCGGAAGAAAACCACCTGGCACTTGCGGGCACTCAGCACCTTGGGCTCCATCTCCAGCAGCGGCTTCCGGTAATCCTGCGGGAACGGGGGCTGGGAATGCCGGGATGGGCACCGGGATGGGCACCGGGATGGGCACTGGGATGGGCAGTGGGACAGGCACCGGGATGGGCACCGGGATGGGCACTGGGATGGGCAGTGGGATGGGCAGTGGGATGGGCACTGGGATGGGCACCGGGATGGGCACCGGGATCCCAGGGAAGGGCACCGGGATCAGCACGGGGATGGGCAGCAGGATCCCGCGGGATGGGCACCGGGATGGGCACCAGGATCAGCACCGGGATGGGCACTGGGATTGGCACCGGGATCCCGCGGGAAGGGCACCGGGATGGGCACCGGGATGGGCAGTGGGATGGGTACCGGGATCCCACGGGAAAGGCACCGGAATGGGCACTGAGATGGGCAGCGGGATCCGGCGGGATGGGCACCGGGATCCCGGGGAAGGGCACCGGGATGGGCACCGGGGCCGTCCCTGATCCCACGGGAAGGGCACCGGGATGGGCACCGGGATGGGCACCGGGATCCCACAGGAAGGGCACCGGGATGGGCACCAGGATGGGCACTGGGAAGGGCACTGGGATGGGCACCGGAATGGGCACCGGGATCCCGGGGAAGGGCACCGGGAAGGGCACCGGGATGGGCAGTGGGATCCCACGGGATGGGCACCGGGATGGGCACTGGGAAGGGCACTGGGATGGGCACCGGAATGGGCACCGGGATCCCGGGGAAGGGCGCCCCCACCTGCAGGATGCGCTTCAGGGAATCCACGTAGCTGCGCTCGCTCTGCACGATGGAGCCCAGGATGTGCCGACGGACCACCTGCAGCGGGACGCCGGGATGGGATCGGGATCCCAGATCCCAAATCCCAGATCCCAAATCCCAGATCCCAAATCCCGAATCCCAGGAGCAGGGGAAATGCAGGCACAGCTGTGATCCCCAAATCCCAAATCCCAGATCCCAAATCCCAGATCCCGAATCCTGAACCCCAAATCCCAGATCCCAGGAGCAGGGGATGTGCAGGCACAGATGCGATCCCAAATCCCAGGAGCAGGGGAAATGCTGGCACAGCCATGATCCCGAATCCCAAATCCCGAATTCTGGGATAAAGGGGAAGTGCAGGCACAGCCGGGATCCCCAAATCCCAAATCCCAGGAGCAGGGGAAATGCAGGCACAGCCGGGATCCCCAAATCCCAGAACCCAAATCCCAACTCCCAGGAGCAGGGGATGTGCAGGCACAGCCCTCGTCCCCAGTCCCAAACCCCAAACCCCAGATCCCAAACCCCAAATCCCAGGATCAGGGGAAATGCAGGCACAGCCGTGATACCCAAATACCAAATCCCAGGATCAGGGGATGATCCCACAAGTCCCAAATCCCAAATCCCAAGATCAGGGAAATGCAGGCCCAGTTTTGGGGCAGAGCCGTGAGGCCCCGATCCCAAATCCCAGGAAAAGGGAACCAACCCCACCCGGCCCTGCGGAAGCGCTGACTCAGCAGCGCCGTTTCTGCTGACTCGGCCTTTCCCGCTTTGCTCAACCACGGGGCCGGGGGGGGACACTGCGGCCCCGATCCCGGATCCCCGGAAAGCCCCGATCCCGGAAAATCCCCGATCTCAGATCCCCGGAAAGCCCCGATCCCAGAAAATCCCCAATCCCGGATCCCCGGAAAGCCCTGATCCCAGAAAATCCCCAATTCCAGATCCCCGGAAAGCCCCGATCCCGGAAAATCCCCGATCCCGGATCCTCGGAAAGCCCCAATCCCGGAAAATCCCCGATCTCAGATCCCCAGAAAGCCCCAATTGCAGAAAATCCCCAATCCCGGATCCCACGAAAGCCCCGATCCCGGATCTCTGGAAAGTCTCGATCCCGGAAAAGCCCCAATCCCAGATCCCCAGAAAGCCCCGACCCCAGATCCCCAGAAAGCCCCAATCCCTGATGCCCAGAAAGCCCCGATCCCAGAAAATCCCCAATCCCAGATCCCCGGAAAGTCCCGATCCCACATCTGCAGAAAGCCCCAATCCCAGATCCCCAGAAAGCCCTGACCCCAGATTCCCCTAAAGCCCCAATCCCAAATCCTGCAGAATCCCCAATCCCAGATCCCCAGAAAGCCCCGATCCCTGATGCCCAGAAAGCCCCGACCCCAGAAAATCCCCAATCCCAGATCCCTGGAAAGTCCCAATCCCAAATCCCGCAAAATACCCAATTCCAGGTCCCCAGAAAATCCCCTATCCCAGAAATTCCCGATCCTGGCTTCCTGGAAAGCCCCGATCCCGAATGAACGGAAAGCCCCAATCCTGGATCCCTGGAAAGCCCCGATCCCAGAAAATCCCCAATCCCAGATCCCCGGAAAGCCCTGATCCCAGAAATCCCCAATCCCAGCTCCCCGCAAACCCCGATCCCGGCTCCCTGGAAAATCCCCGATCCCGGAAAATCCCCGATCCCAGCTCCCCAGAAAGCCCCAATCCCAGAAACCCCCGATCTCGCAAACCCCGATCCCGGCTCCCCAGAAACCCTGATCCCAGAAATCCCTGATCCCGGCTTCCTGCAAACCCCGATCCCGGCTCCCCGGAAACCCTGATCCCACAAAATCCCCGATCCCCGATCCCCGGAAAGCCCCAATCCCAGAAAATCTCCGATCCCGGAAAATCCCCGATCCCAGAAATCCCTGATCCCAGCTCCCTGCAAACCCCGATCCCGGCTCCCTGGAAACCCTGATCCCAGAAACCCCTGATCCCGGCTCCCCAGAAAGCCCCAATCCCAGAAAATCTCCGATCCCGGAAAATCCCCGATCCCAGCCATCAGTGCCGTACCTGGTGCGGGCTCAGCCCCTCGGGCATGGGCCCCAGCTCGGGCGGGGGGTGCTTGGTGTCGGACACGGCCACGTCCAGGAACGCGGGGTCCTCGTCCTCGGAGCCCCCTGCGGGACGGGAGCCGTTCCCGGAGCCGTTCCCGGAGCCATTCCCGGAGCCATTCCCGGGGCTCCCGGAGCCGTTCCCGGAGCCATTCCCGGGGCTCCCGGAGCCCTTCCCGGGGCCATTCCCAGAGCCGTTCCCGGAGCCGCTCCCAGAGCCGTTCCCGGAGCCGTTCCTGGGGCCATTCCCAGAGCCCTTCCCGGAGCCCTTCCCGGAGCCCTTCCCAGAGCCGTTCCCAGAGCCGCTCCCAGAGCCCTTCCCGGAGCCGCTCCCGGGGCTCCCGGAGCCGTTCCCGGAGCCGTTCCCGGAGCCCTTCCCAGAGCCCTTCCCGGAGCCCTTCCCAGAGCCCTTCCCAGAGCCCTTCCCGGAGCCGCTCCCGGAGCCCTTCCCGGGGCTCCCGGAGCCCTTCCCAGGGTTCCCGGCATCGCCAGGGCCTCCGGAGCCACTGGGATTGGGGATCTGGACAGCGGGGAGGGGACAGGGAGAGGGTTCCCATCCCAAAAATCCACCCGGGATGTGGGAACAGAGCCCCGGCCTCGCTCCAAGCCAGCAGGAAACGGGAAAAGGAGCTGGGAAAAGGAGCCGGGAGAGGAGGAAAAGTGGGAAGTGACTCCTGGGAAGTGGGTGGGAAGTGGGGCTCAGCCACAATCCCACAAATCCCGGGATGAGGGGAAACACAGGCACAGCGTGTGGGGTTCAACCGCAATCCCCCAATCCCAAATCCCTGGATTTGGGAAACCCCAAGCTCCCAGATGTGGGAAAAGAGCCGGGGGCAGAGGAAAAACGGGAAGTGCCAGGACAGGGACCGGGCCAGCACCACAGGGAGGGGACAGGGAGAGGGTCCCAATCCCAAAAATCTGCTCGGGATGTGGGAACAGAGCCCCAGCCTCGCTCTGAGCCAGCGGGAAACGGGAAAAGGAGCCGGGAAAAGGAGCTGGGAGAGGAGGAAAAGCGGGAAGTGACTCCCAAGAAGTGCCGGAGTGGGGATTGGATCAGTGCCATGGGGAGGGGACAGGGAAGGGACAGGGAGAGGGTTCCCATCCCAAAAATCCTCCCGGGATGTGGGAACAGCACCTCAGCCTTGCTCCGAGCCAGCGGGAAACTGGAAAAGGAGCCAGGAAAAGGAGCTGGGAAAAGGAGGAAAAGTGGGAAGTGCCGGAACAGGGACCGGGCCAGTGACGCAGGGAGGGGACAGGGAGAGGGTCCCAATCCCAAAAATCTGCCCTGGATGTGGGAATAGCACCCTGTGCTCACCCCAAGCCAGCGGGAAACGGGAAAAGGAGCCGGGAAAAGGAGCCAGGAGCAGAGGAAAAGCGGGAAGTGACTCCCAGGAAGTGCTGGAGCAGGGACTGGGCCAGCGCCACGGGGAGGGGACAGGGAAGGGACAGGGAGAGGGTTCCCATCCCAAAAATCCACCTGGGATGTGGGAACAAAGCCCCGGCCTCGCTCTGAGCCAGTCTGAGCCAGCGGGAAAAGGAGCCGAGAGAGGAGGAAAAGCAGGAAGTGCTGGAACAGGGACCGGGCCAGCACCGTGGGGATGGGACAGGGAAGGGACAGGGAGAGGGTCCCCATCCCAAAAATCCTCCCGGGATGTGGGAACAGAGCCCCG
The DNA here is from genome assembly GCA_026261815.1 of Monarcha castaneiventris obscurior. NCBI lineage: Eukaryota > Metazoa > Chordata > Aves > Passeriformes > Monarchidae > Monarcha > Monarcha castaneiventris. Next base: position 15,916 of record JAMPIT010000644.1, on the reverse strand, counting down.
GCCTCGCTCCGAGCCAGCGGGAAACGGGAAAAGGAGACGGGAAAAGGAGCCAGGAAAAGCAGGAAGTGCCGGAACGGGGACCGGGCCAGTGACGCAGGGAGGGGACAGGGAAGGGACAGGGAGAGGGTCCCCATCCCAAAAATCCTCCCGGGATGTGGGAACAGAGCCCCGGCCTTGCTCCGAGCCAGCGGGAAACGGGAAAAGGAGCCGGGAGAGGATGAAAAGTGGGAAGTGATTCCCAGGAAGTGGGTGGGAACTGGGGCTGAGCCGCGATCCCACAAATCCCGGGATGAGGGGAAGCGCAGGCGCAGCGTGTGGGGCTCAGCCGAGAGCCCCCAATCCCAAATCCCCGGACTTGGGAAACAGAGCCGGGAGCAGAGGAAAAGCAGGAAAAGCAGGAAAAGCAGGAAGTGCCGGAATGTGGAGCCCTTACCCGAGGCCGAAGCAGCCGAGGAGGAGGAGGAGGAGGAGGAGGAGGGGGGAGGCCGAGGCAGGGCCAGCCCCGGGTGGGAGCGCGGCCGCCGCCTCCACATGGCCCCGGCCCCATCCCGGGAAAGGAACGGAGGGAACGGAGACAGGGAGGGAGGGAACAGAGGGAGGGAGAGGGAGGGAGGGAGGGAACGGGAGAGGGAGGGGAAGGGACGGAAGGGAGGGAGGGAGGGAGGGAGGGAGGGAGGGCGCTGCCGGCTGCGGGAGCTTTTCCTTCCCCAATTTCGGCTCCTGCTCCCCACGCCGGGATTCCCGCAGCCCGAAGCCGAGCGGGAACGCCGGGACACACGGGCGGGAATGTCGGGACACGTGGGAACGTCAGGACACGCACACGTGGGAATTCCGGGACACGCGGGAACGCCGGGAAATGTGGGAATGCTGAGACACGCAGGAATGCCAGGACATGCACGTGGGAATGTCAGGACACACGTGAATTCCAGGACATATGGGAATTCCAGGACACGCTTGAACACTGGGACACGTGGGAATGCTAGGACACACAGGAATGCCAGGAGATGCAGGAATGCCAGGACACAAAAGTGGGAATGCCAGGACACGTGGGAATGCTGGGACACGTCGGAATTCCGGGACAAGCGGGAATGCCAGGACACACACGTGGGAATTCAGGGACAGGTGGGAATGTTGGGACACACATGTGGGAATGTTGGGATACACGGGAATTCCAGGACACACACGTGGGAATGCCGGAACACAAATGTGGGAATGCTGGGACACGTGGGAATGCCAGGACACACACGCAGGAATGTCGAGACACAAAACTGGGAATGCCAGGACAGGCAGGAATGTTGGGACACATGGGAATTCCGGTACATGCGGGAATGCCAGGACACACCGGCGGGAATGCTGGGACAGGCAGGAACACCGGAAAACACATGTGGGAATGCTGGGGCACACGGGAATGGCGGGAAACGTGGGAATGCCGGGACATCCACGTGGGAATGTTGGGACACGTTGGAATTCCAGGACACACAGGAATGCCGGACCAGGCGGGAATGCCAGGACACACACACGGGAATGCCAGGACAGGTGGGAATGCTGGGACACAAACGTGGGAATGCTGGGACATGCGGGAATTCCAGGACAGGAGGGAATGCTGGGACACAAACATGGGAATGCCGGGCCAGGCAGGAATGCCAGGACACACAGGAATGCGGGACCCGCAGGAATGCCGGGACACACACGTGGGAATGTCAGGAAACATGGGAATGCCAGGCCAGGCGGGAATGCCAGGACACAAACACAGGAATGCTGGGCCAGGCGGGAATTCCAGGCCAGGTGGGAATTCCAGGACAGGCAGGAATGCCGGGACACATCGGAATTCCCGGACACACAGGAATGCCAGGCCAGGCGGGAATTCCAGGACACACAGGAATGCCGGGACACGCGTGGGAATGCCAGGACACGCACACGGGAATTCCAGGACACAAACACAGGAATGCCGGGACACACGTGGGAATTCCAGGCCAGGCAGGAATTCCAGGACACGCGGGAATGCCGGGACACGCACACGGGAATGCCAGGACACACACACGAGAATTCCAGGACACAAACACAGGAATTCCAGGACACGCACACGGGAATTCCAGGACACAAACACAGGAATTCCAGGACACAAACACAGGAATGCCGGGACACAAACACAGGAATGCCGGGACACAAACACAGGAATGCCGGGACACACGTGGGAATTCCAGGCCAGGCAGGAATTCCAGGACACGCGGGAATGCCAGGACACGCACACGGGAATGCCGGGCACGCTCGGCAGATCCCCGGATCCCCGGGAGCCGGGCGGGATCGTACCTCCCCTGCGGAGCTCCGGGCAGGGCCGGGAGCCGCAGCCGGAGCGCGGGGGCTTCGCCTCGGCCGCCCTCGTCCTGCGCTCCCCGTCCCCTGCGGGACACGGACAGGCCGGGAGTCGGGAACTCAGGGGGGATCCCGAGGGAAAAACCCACGGGCAGGGACAGGGAAAGCCCCGGGATTCGGGAGTTCAGGGGAAAAAAATCCCGAACAAAAAGTTCAAGAGCAGGGACAGGGAAACCCCCAGGATTTGGGAATTCAGGGGGAAATCCCGAGGGAAAAATACAAAGGCAAAGACAGGGAAATCCCTGGGATTTGGGAATTCAGGGGAAAAAGAATCTGAGGGAAAAACCCAAAAGCAGGGACAGGGAAACCTCCAGGAACCGGGAATTCAGGGGAAAATCCCGAAGGAGAAACCCAAAGGCAGGGACAGGGAAATCCCGGGATTTGGGAATTCAGGGGAAAATCCCAAGGGAAAAATCCTGAAGGAAAAAGCCAAGGACAGGGACAGAGAAACCCCCGGGATTTGGGAATTCAGGGGAAATCCCAAAGGAAAAATTCCAAAGGCAGGGACAGGGAAACCCCTGGGATTTGGGAATTCAGGGGAAAATCCTGAAGGAAAAACCCAAAGGCAGGGACAGGGAAATCCCAGGATTTGAGAATTCAGGGGAAAATCCTGAAGGAAAAACCCAAAGGCAGGGACAGGGAAATCCCGGGATTTGGGAATTCAGGGAAAAATCCCAAGGGAAAAATCCAAGGACAGGGACAGGGAAACCTCTAGGAATTGGGAATTCAGGGGGAAAATCCTAAAGGAAATACCCAAGGACACCCCGGCACTGCTTTAACCCCGAAGGATAAAAGGAGTGAGCAGAGAGAGGAAACAGCAGTGGGAAAGCGGAAAATGCCAGGAATAATCCAGGAAAAATAGGAAAAGGTGAGCGGGATGAGGATTCCCTAAATTCCAGCCTCTCCAAAGGCTCCGGGTTTGCTTTTTCCGCTCACCTGGGGCCTCCCTGAGCTCCCCAATCCCTGTGGGACAGGGAAACCCTGGGAATTGGGAATCCAGGGGGAAAATCCCAAAGGAAAAACCCAAAGGCAGGGATTTGGGAATTCAGGGGAAAATCCCGAAAAAACCAAAAAAACCAAACAGGGACAGAGAAACCCCCGGTATTTGGGAATTCAGGGGAAATCCCAAAGGAAAAACCCAAAGGCAGGGACAGGGAAATCCCGGGATTTGAGAATTCAGGGGAAAAATCCCAAAAGAAAAATCCAAGGACAGGGACAGGAAAACCCCTGGGAATTGAGGGGGAAAAATCCCAAAGGAAAAATCCAAGGACAGGGACAGGAAAACCCCTGGGAATTGAGGGGGAAAATCCCAAAGGAAAAATCCAAGGACAGGGACAGGAAAACCCCGAAATTTGGGAATTCAGGGGGAAAATCCCGAAGGAAAATCCCAAGGACATCCCGGCGCTGCTTGGAGGAATCGCTGCTTTATCCCAAAAAACGTTTGGAGCAAAAAGACGGAGCTTGACAGGAGCAGGAGCAGGAGCAGGCACGGGAAAGCCGCAAATGCCGGGAATGACCCAGGGGAAAGCGGGAAAAGGCGAGGGGGACGAGGATTCCCTGGATGCGGCGCTCACCGGCGCCGTCGCGGCGCTGCAGGAACGTCACCCTGCGCATCACCGCCAGCCGCGTCCGCTGCAGCCCGTCCCTGGTGCCGCTGCGCGCCGCCCGCATCAGCTGCGACACCTGGGAACGGGATACGGGATACGGGATATGGGATATGGGATCGGGGATCGGGGATGCGCGCCGCCCGCATCAGCTGCGACACCTGGGAACGGGATACGGGATACGGGATACGGGATATGGGATATGGGATATGGGATATGGGATCGGGGATGCGCGCCGCCCGCATCAGCTGCGACACCTGGGAACGGGATATGGGATACGGGATATGGGATACGGGATATGGGATACGGGATATGGGATACGGGATATGGGATAGGGATATGGGATATGGGATATGGGATATGGGATACGGGATATGGGATATGGGATATGGGATATGGGATACGGGATATGGGATACGGGATATGGGATCGGGGATGCGCGCCGCCCGCATCAGCTGCGACACCTGGGAACGGGATGGGATAGGGATATGGGATATGGGATATGGGATATGGGCTATGGGATATGGGATATGGGATCGGGGATGCGCGCCGCCCGCATCAGCTGCGACACCTGGGAACGGGATTGGGATAGGGATGGATATGGGATACGGGATACGGGATATGGGATACGGGATATGGGATATGGGATATGGGATATGGAATATGGGATATGGGATATGGATATGGATCGGGATCCGTCGGGATCCGGCATCGGGAATGCGCGCCGCCCGCATCAGCTGCGACACCTGGGAACGGGATACGGGATATGGGATATGGGATATGGGATATGGGATATGGGATATGGGATCGGGGATGCGCGCCGCCCGCATCAGCTGCGACACCTGGGAACGGGATATGGGATACGGGATATGGGATACGGGATATGGGATACGGGATATGGGATACGGGATATGGGATATGGGATATGGGATATGGGATATGGGATATGGGATAGGGATATGGGATAGGGTATGGGATATGGGATACGGGATCCGGGATCGGGATCGGGGATGCGCGCCGCCCGCATCAGCTGCGACACCTGGGAACGGGATATGGGATATGGGATATGGGATACGGGATATGGGATCGGGGATGCGCGCCGCCCGCATCAGCTGCGACACCTGGGAACGGGATACGGGATATGGGATATGGGATATGGGATATGGGATATGGGATATGGGATCGGGGATGCGCGCCGCCCGCATCAGCTGCGACACCTGGGAACGGGATCCGGGATATGGGATTGGGGATATGGGATATGGGATTGGGGATATGGGATCAGGGATCGGGGATCGGGGATCGGGGATCGGGATTGGGGATGGGCGCCACCCGCATCAGCTGTGACACCTGGAAATGGGAGCGGGATATGGGATTGGGATCGGGGCCAGGGATTGGGCATCGGGATCGGGGATCGGGGATCGGGGATCAGGGATCGGGATCGGGGTCAGGGACTGGGGATCGGGATCGGGGATTGGGGATCGGGGATCAGGGATCGGGGATCGGGGATCAGGGATTGGGGATCGGGATCAGGGATCGGGATCAGGATCAGGGATCGGGATTGGGGATCGGGATCGGGATCAGGGATTGGGGATCGGGGATTGGGGATTGGGGATCAGGGATATCAGGGATATCAGGGATCGGGGACTCGGGATTGGGGATTGGGGATCAGGATCAGGGATTGGGATCAGGGATATCGGGGATCAGGGAATCAGGGATCAGGGATTGGGGATCGGGATCGGGGATGGGGGATCGGGGATTGGGGATTGGGGATCGGGATTGGGATCGGAGATCGGGATCGGGGATCAGGGATCGGGATTGGGGATCAGGGATCAGGGATTTGGGATCAGGGATCAGGGATCGGGGATGGGGAAGCTCCAGGCGGCCCCGGGCTGGGATGCGGCCGCCCCTCGGGAGCTTCCCCGGTTCCCCGGGCAGGAGGGAGCAGCAGGCGCAGGCGGGGAGCTCCAGGATCCTGGCGGGATCCGCTCGGATCCTGCTTGGATCCCACCCGGATCCGGGGATTCGCAAGCGGCCGAAGCGGGAAAGCAAAGCAGAGCCCGGCACAGCCCGGGAACAGAGCGGGAGCGGGAACGGGAGAGGATCTGGGAGCGGATCCAGGAGCGGATGCGAGACCGGATCCATCCCTTCCTGGATCCATCCCTTCCCGGATCCATCCCTTCCCTGGATCCATCCCTTCCTGGACCCATCCCTTCCTGGATCCATCCCTTCCTGCAGATCCATCCCTTCCCTGGGATCCAGCCCTTTCTGGGATCCCTTCCTGGATCCATCCCTTCATGGGATCCATCCCTTCCCTGGATCCCTTCCCTTGATCCATCCATCCCTGGGATCCCTCCCCAGGATCCATCCCTTCCCGGGATCCCTTCCCTTGATCCATCCATCCCTTCCTGGGATCCCTTGCCTGGATCCATCCCTTCTCCAGATCCATCTCTTCCTGGATCCATCCCTTCCTGGGATCCCCTCCTGGGATCCACCCACCCCTGGGATCCCTTCTTGGATCCATCCTTTCCCTGGATCCATCCCTCCCTGGGATCCTTCCCCTGGGCCGGGATCAGACACGTGGGAGAGGAAGAGGGGAATCTCGGCCTTTCACACCCCAAATCCCAATGTTTTACCCCAAATCCCAGCGTTTCATCCCAAACCCACACCCAAACCCAAACACCCCAAATCCCAGCGTTTTATCAGAAATCCCAGTGATTTATCCCAAAGCCCAGCATTTCACCCCAAACTGACTCATTTCCCAAAATTCCCTTTCCTTCCTTCCTTCCTCCCTCCTGGCCGGGGAAATTTTGGGAATTCTTGGGATTTTTTGGGGAATTCTCGGGAAGTTTTGGGAATTTTGGGGGGAGTTTCTGGGATTTTTTGAGATTTTTCAGGAATATTCAGGATTTTTCGGGAATTTGGGGTATTTCCAGTAATTTCAGGAATTTTTGGGAATTTTTGGGAATTTTCGGGGATTTGTGGGAATTTCGGGAACTTCCCGCATTTTTCAGGAATATTTGGGATTTTTTGAGAATCTTCTGGAGTTTTTGGGGGGGGAATTCTCAGGAATTTTTTGGGATTTTGGGAGTTTTTCAGGAATTCTCAGGAATTCTTGGGATTTTCGGGATTTTTGGGAGTTTTCAGGAATGTTCAGGAATTTTCAGCAATTTTTGGGGTATTTTCAGGATTTTCGTGAATTTTCGGGATTTTGGGGAATTTTTCGGGAATTTTCAGGAATTTTTGGTATTTTCAGGATTTCGGGGAATTTTCGGGGAATTTTCCGGGAGTTTTCTCAGGGATTCCGGGGGATTTCCGGGATGCAGGCGGTACCTTGCGGTCGTATTTGTGCTTGAGCTCGCGCATTTCCGTCCTGGCGCCTTTCCCCGGCAGCGCGCGGAGCTCGGGAGGGAGCTCGGGAAGGAGCTGGGCCGGAGCAGCAGCGGGAGCAGCGGGAGCAGCGGGAGCAGTGGGAGGAGGAGGAGGAAGAGGAGGAGGAAGAGGAGGAAGAGCAGAGATCCAGCAGCGGCAACGCAAACCCAGCGCGCGGAACCCGGCCGGGACGGAAATGGGAGAAATCATCCCGGAATTCCGGCTGGGATGGAGCGGGAATGGAAATGCGGCAGGAGCAGGGAGAGGCTCAAAAATGGGAGAAATCATCCTGGAATTCCAGCTGGGATGGAGCGGGAATGCGGCGGGAGTGGGAAATGCGGCAGGAATGGAAATGCAGTGGGAGCAGGGGGAAATTATCCCGGAATTCCAGCCTGGATGGAGCAGGGAATGTAGGGGGAGCGGGGACAGGCAGAAGCGGGGAGAAATCATCCCGGAATTCCAGCTGGGATTGAGCAGTGAATGCAGCAGGAGCAGGGAGAGGCTCAAAAACAGGAGAAATCATCCCGGAATTCCAGCCGGGATCAAGCAGGGAATGCAGCAGGAGCAGGGAGAGGCTCAAAAACAGGAGAAATCATCCCGAAATTCCAGCCAGGATGGAGCAGGGAATGCAGCAGGAGCAGGGAATGCAACAGGAGCGGGGAAAGCCTTGGAAATGGGAGAAATCATCCCAAAATTCCAGCTGGGATGGAGCAGGGAATGCGGCGGGAGCAGGGGATGCAGCGGGAATGGGAAAGAAAAGGCTCAAAACCGGGAGAAATCATCCTGAAATTCCAGCTGGGATCGAGCAGGGATGCGGCAGGAGCAGGGAGAGGCTCGAAATGGGGAGAAATCATCCCGAACTGGCACATCCTGAAATTCCAGCTGGGGTGCAGCAGGGAATGCAGCAGAAGCAGGGAGAGGCAGGAGGGGGGGAAGGGGCAGGAGCGGGGAGAAATCATCCCAGAATTCCGGCCCAGATGGAGCGGGAAAGCAGCGGGAGCAGGGAGAGGCTTGGAAATGGGAGAAATCATCCCGAAATTCCGGCTGGGACGGAGCAGGGGACGCAGCGGGAGCAGGGAGAGGCAGGAGCGGGGAGAAATCATCCTGGAATTCCGGCCGGGATGGAGCAGGGAATGCAGCAGGAGCAGGGAGAGGCTCGGAAATGGGAGAAATCATCCCAAAATTCCAGCTGCGATGGAGCGGGAATGCAGCAGGAGCAGGGACAGGCAGGGAGAGACTCGAAATCGGGAGAAATCATCCCGAAATTCCAGCCGGGATGGAGCAGGGAGAGGTTCGAAAAGAGGGAAATGATCCTGAAATTCCAGCTGGGATTTAGCGGGAAAGCAGCGAGAGCGCAAGTGCAGCGGGAGCAGGGAGAGACTCGGGAATGGGAGAAATCATCCCGAAATTCCAGCCGAGATGGAGCAGGGGAGGATGAAAACCGGGAAAAATCATCCTGAAATTCCGGTTGGGATGGAGCAGGGAAAGGCAGGGAGAGGTTTGGAAATGGGAGAAATCATCCCGAAATTCCGGCTGGGATCAAGCAAGGAGCACAGCAGGAGCAGGGAATGCGGCAGGAGCGGGGAGAGGCTCAAAACAGGGAGAAATCATCCCGAAATTCCAGCTGGGATGGAGCAGGGAATGGGAATGCGGCGGGAGCGGGGACAGGCAGGAGCAGGGAAAAATCATCCTAGAATTCCAGCTGGGAAGGAGCAGGGAATGCAGTGGGAGGGGGAGAAATCATCCCGGAATTCCGGCCGGGATGGAGTGGGGATGCAGCAGGAGCAGGGAGAGGCTCGGAAATGGGAGAAATCCCAGAATCCCAGCCAGGATGGAGCGGGGAGAGGCAGGAGCAGGGAATGTGGCAGGAGTGGGAATGAAAAGGCTCAAAACCAGGAGAAATCATCCCAGAATTCCAGCCGGGATGGAGCGGGAGTGGGGAGGGGCAGGAGGGGGAAGGGGCAGGAGCAGGGAGAAATCAACACGGAATTCCAGCTGGGATGGAGCAGGGAATGCAGCAGGAGCAGGGACAAGCAGGGAGAGGCTCGAAACCAGGAGAAATCATCCCGAAATTCCAGCCGGGATGGAGCAGGGAGAGGCAGGGAGGGGCTCGAAAGCGGGGAAATCATCCTGAAATTCCGGCTGGGATGGAGCAGGGAAAGCAGCAGGAGCAGGGAGAGGCAGGGAAAGGCTCCACCGGGAGGAAAATTCCAAGGGAAGGAGGAAAAGAAGGAAATTCCAGGGAAAAGGCAGCAGCTCCGGGGCCTCCCCAGCAGCAAATCCCAGGAAAAGCCGGGATGAGGATCCCTAAGGAGGGACGGAAACCTTGGAATGCAGGGGTGGGGAGTCCTGGGATGGGCGGGGATTCCAAGGGGGATGAGGATTCCTGGGATGGATGAGAATTCCCAGATGGACACCTTGGAATGGAGGGATGGGGATTCCAAGGAGAAATGAGAATTCCAAAGAAGAATGAGAATTCCCAGGATGGAATGGGAATTCCTGGGATGGATTCCTTGGGCTGGAGGGATGGGAATTCCAGGGCTGGATGACGATTCCAAAGGAGGGATGGGGCTGGAGGGAGGGAAACCTTGGAATGGAGGGAGGGATGGCAATTCCAGGGATGGATGGGATTTTTGGGATGGAGACCTTGGAATGGAGGGAGGGATGGCAATTCCAGGGATGGATGGGATTTTTGGGATGGAGACCTTGGAATGGAGGGAGGGATGGCAATTCCAGGGATGGATGGGATTTTTGGGATGGAGACCTTGGAATGAAGGGATGAGAATTCCAAGGCAGGGATAACTTGGGCTGCAAGGATGGGGATTCCTGGGATGGATGGATGGCAATTCCCAAGATTGATGGGGATTCCTGGACAGACGGATGGGGATTCCCAGGATTGATGGATGAGGATCCCCAGGATGGATAATTCCCGCAGGGATACCTTGGGCTGGAAGGATGGGGATTTCCAGGATGGATGGGTGAGGATTCTCGGGATGGATGAGAATTCCCAAGATGGATGACAATTCCCAGGATGGATGGGTGAGGATTTCCAGGATGGATGGATGAGGATTCCCAGGATGGATGGATGACAATTCCCGGATGGATAATTCGCGGATGGATAATTCCCACAGGGACAATTCCCACAGGGATACCTTGGGCTGGAAGGATGGGGATTCCCAGGATGGATGGATGAGGATTCCCGGGATGGATGGATGAGAATTCCCAAGATGGATGACAATTCCCGGGATGGATGGATGACAATTCCCAGATGGATGAGCATTCCCAGGATGGATGGATGAGAATTCCCACAGGGCCAATTCCCGCAGGGATACCTTGGGCTGGAACGCCGGGCGCTGCTTTTCCGGCTCCGCTTCCCGCCGGGATTCGTCTCCGGACTCTCCCTCGCTGTAGCTCTCGAAGTCGCTGGAGCTCCAGCCCAGCTCCGCCTCCGGCTCCGGCCGCGCTCCCAGCCCACGGAGCGGCCCCGGGCCTGCGGCACCCAGCCACGGCCTCATCCCGGCATCCGGGGGGCTCATCCCACCTCATCCCAGGGCTCCCGCCTCATCCCAGTGATCCCACCTCGTCCCGGGGATCTGGGGGCCTCATCCCACCTGATCCCACGGCTCCAGCCTCATCCTGGTGATCCCACCTCATCCCGGGATCCAGGGGCCTCATCCCACCTGATCCCACCTGATCCCGCCTCATCCCAGTGCTCTGGGGGCCTCATCCCGGGGCTCCGGCCTCATCCCAGTGATCCCACATCATCCTGGGATCCGGGGGCCTCATCCCACCTGATCCCACCTCATCCCAGTGATCCCACCTCATCCCACCTGATCCCAGCACTCCAGGAGCCTCGTCCCACCCCATCCCACCTGATCCCGCCCCATTCCGCTGCTCCCACTTCATCCCACCTCGTCCCGGTGCTCCTGCTGCCTCATCCCACCCGATCCCACCTGATCCCAGTGCTCCTGGTGCCTCATCCCAGTGCTCTGGGCACCTCATCCCACCTCATCTCATCCCACCTCATCCTGGTGCTCCCGGTGCCTCATCCCACCTGATCCCACCTCGTCCCACCTGATCCCACCTGATCCCAGTGCTCCGGGAGCCTCATCCCAGTGCTCTGGGCACCTCATCCCATCTCATCCCACTGCTCCTGGTGCCTCATCCCAGTGCTCCCACCTCATCCCACCCCATCTCAGTGCTCCGGCCCCATCCCACCTCATCCTGCTGGTCTGGGGGCCTCATCCCGGTGCTCCCACTTCATCCCCTCATCCCAGTGCTCCAGGAGCATCATCCCACCTTGTCCCACCTGATCCCAGTGCTCCTGGTGCCTCATCCCACCGGATCCCACCTGATCCCACCTCATCCCAGTGCTCTGGGAGCCTCATCCTGGTGCTTCCACCTCATCCCACCTCATCCCACTCCTCCCAGTGCCTCATCCCGCTGCTCCCACTGCTCCCGGTGTCTCATCCCAGTGCTCTGGGGGCCTCATCCCGCCTGATCCCACCTCATCCCAGTGCTCCAGGCTCATCCCACCTCATCCCACTGCTCCTGCTGCTCCCCAGACTCCCCGAATGATCCCGGCTTGGAGCATCCAGGAGGGAGCTGGGAGCCCGAGGGGGACATGTCCGGGGGCTGGGAATGGGGCAGGGATGGGGAGAGGGAGGGAGGGATGGGGATTTTGGGAGTTATTGGATCTTAGGGCAGAATTCCCAGATTGCCCAGTTCCCCAATTCCCAGATTCCCCAATTCCTGGATTCCCCAGTTCCCGACCCCTGGTGGTCCCGCGGCTCCCCCAAATCCCAGCGCTGTTCCCAAGGGATTGGGGCTGGAAAATCGGGAAGAGGCCGTTCCTATGGGATTTTTCCCAGGAAAATCGGGAAGAGGCCATTCCCGTGGGATTTTTCCCAGGAAAATTGGGAAGAGGCCGTTCCCGTGGGATTTTTCCCAGGAAAAGCAGGAAGAGGCCGTTCCTGTGGGATTTTTCCCAGGAAAAGCAGGAAGAGGCCGTTCCTGTGGGATTTTTCCCAGGAAAAGCAGGAAGAGGCCGTTCCTGTGGGATTTTTCCCAGGAAAATTGGGAAGAGGCCGTTCCCGTGGGATCAGACCCAGGAAAATCGGGAAGAGGCCGTTCCGTACCGTCCGGCTCCGCGTCCGGGCCCTCGCAGGGAACGTCGTCGTAGATGACCTCGGACTCCGGGAAGGAGAAAGGATCCCCTGGAATCACCGGGGACAGGGATTGGAATTCCGGGAATCCCTTCCCAAACCCATCCAGGGGTGTCCCAGGGGTGTCCCAGGGGTTTTCCAGGGGTTTTCCCGGGTTTCTCCCACCTCCGCAGATGCTCTCCCTCTTCCAGGTGCGGCTCCGGACGTGGGAATCTCCTCCGGCCTCTCCATTGCTCACCTGCGCCGGGAGCCTGCGGGGACATTCCAGGGGAAAATCCCGCGGGATTGGGATCAAATCCCTTGGGATCGGGATCAAATCCCTTGGGATCGGGGTCAAATCCCTCAGGACTGGGGGCGAATCCCTCAGGATTAGGGGAAAATCCCTCGGGAACGGGAGCAAATCCCTCAGGATTGGGATCAAATCCCTTGGGATTAGGGGAAAACCCCTCGGGATTCGGGGAAAATCCCTCGGAATGAGGAGCAAATCCCTCGGGATTGAGATAAAATCCCTCGGGATCGGGGGCTCCCAAAGCTCCCGGCCCCGTTCCCATCCCAGGAACAAAATCCTTCCCGTTCCACCCCCTCGGCTCCTCGGGATCCCAGGATTCGGGGCCATCCCAGGTTTTTAGGGATGTGCGGCCAAAGCCCTCAGGGAAAAATCCCAAAGTCCCGGATATGGGATTTTCTGGAGTGGGGAGGGGTCGGGGAAAGGGAGCGGAGGGGCCGGAGCCCCGAGATCCATCCGGGGACCCCAAATCCCAGCGGAATTCCCAGCAAAACTCCCGGAAAGCCCTGGAAATGCCACTAAACCCCCCCAAATCCCATAGGAACCACCCTAAACTCCTGGGAAATCCCAATAAACCCCCCAAATCCCACCAGAATCCCCTGAAATCGCATGAGAATTCCCTGGAAATCCCACTAAACCCCCAAAATCCCATGGGAACCCCCCAAACTCCTGGGAAATCCCACGAACTCCCAAAATCCACCAGAATTCCCTGGAAATCCCACTAAACTTCCCCAAATCCCACAGGAACCCCATGGAAACTCCCAGGAAACCCCACTAAACTCCCAAAGTCCACCAGAACCCCAGAAACTCCCTGGAAAACCCACAAAACTTCCCCAGATCCCACGGGAACCCCCCGAACTCCCTGGAAATCGCACAGGAACCCCCCAAATTCCCAGGAAATCCCAGGAAATGCCCCAAACCCCACTCACCCTTCCTGGCTCTCCAGGCCCAGGCCGTCTGCAGGAAGAAAAGCAAAGAGAAGTGGAGTCGGCACCCCCGGGAATTCACACCGGGAATTCACACCGGGAATTCACACCGGGAATCACCGGGAATCGCAGGAAGTCACACCAGGAATCCCAGGAATTCAACCCAGGAACCCCAGGAATCCCTGGGAATCCCGGGAATTCACCCCCAGGAATACCCGGAATTCACCCCAGGAATACCCGGAATTCACCCCAGGAATCACCGGAAATCCTGGGAATTCACCCCAGGAATCACTGGGAATCCCGGGAATTCACACCAGGAATTCATCCCGGGAATACCCGGAATTCACCCCAGAAATCCCAGGAATCACCAGAAATCCCGGGAATTCACCCCAGGAATCCCAGGAATCACCGGGAATTCCCACCGGGAACGCTCCTCACCGGAGCTGGGCGGGCGCCGCCGCCGGGGGGGCGCCTGGAGAGCGACGTCAGCTCCGGGATCGGCTCCGGGATCGGGATCGGGATCGGCTCCGGGATCAGCTCCCGAATCCTCCCCTTCCTCCCCCTCCTCCTCCTCCTCCTCCTCCTCGCTGTCCTCGAAGCCGAAGGCCGCGCCCGGCTCCTCCGTCCCCGGGGGGCTCGGGGGCTCCGGGGCACCTCCTGCACCCACCGGGAAGCAACGGGAAACACGGAATGGGCACGGGAAACATGGAATGGGCATGGGAAACACGGAATGGGCACGGGAAACACGGAATGGGCATGGGAAACACGGAATGGGCACGGGAAACATGGAATGGGCACGGGAAACATGGAATGGGCACGAGAAACACGGAATGGGCACCGGGAAACACGGAATGGGCACGAGAAACACGGAATGGGCACCGGGAAACAACGGGAAACACGGAATGGGCACGGGAAACACGGAATGGGCATGGAAACACGGAATGGGCACGGAAACATGGAATGGGCACGGGAAACATGGAATGGGCACCGGGAAACATGGAATGGGCACGGGAAACACGGAATGGGCACAGGAAACATGGAATGGGCATGGAAACACGGAATGGGCACGGGAAACACGGAATGGGCACCGGGAAACATGGAATGGGACCAGGAAACACGGAATGGGCATGGAAACACAGAATGGGCACGGGAAACATGGAATGGGCACCGGGAAACATGGAATGGGCACGGAAACATGGAATGGGCACCGGGAAACACGGAATGGGCACGGAAACATGGAATGGGCACCGGGAACGGGCATGGGAAACACGGAATGGGCACCGGGAAACATGGAATGGGCATAGGAACAGGCACAGAAACACGGAATGGGCACCAGGAATGGGCATGGGAATACGGAATGGGCACCGGGAACAGGCAGGGAACCACGGAATGGGCACGGGAATGGGCACCAGGAATGGGAAACAACGGGAATGGAGGAGGAGGAGGGAGATGGAAGAGATGGAGGTGGAAAAAGGGGGGATGGAGGAGGAGGAGGAGGAAAAGGGGGAAAGAGAATGGAAATGGAGGGGGAGGGAGGAGGAGGAGAAGGGGATGGAGGAGATGGAAAAGGGGATGGAGGGAGAAGGTCATGGAAAAGGAGAAAGGGGATGGAAGAGATGGAAAAGGGGATGGAGAGGGAAGAGGACAAGAGGGATGGAGGAGGAGGAGGAGGAAAAGGGGATGGAGATGGAAGAGATGGAAAAGGAGATGGAGAGGTCACGGGGGATGGAGGAAGATGAGAAGGGGATGGAGAAGGAGAAAAGGGGTGGAGAAGGAGGAAAAAAAGGGGATGGATGAGGTGGAAAAAGGGGATGGAGGAGGTGGAAAAAGGGGATGGAGGAGGTGGGAAAAGGGGATGGAGGAGGTGGGAAAAGGGGATGGAGGAGGTGGGAAAAGGGGATGGAGGAGGAGGGAAAAGGGGATGGAGGAGGTGGAGACAGAAAAGGAGAGAGGGGGTGGAGTTGGAGAGGAAAAGGGAGGAAGGGGAAAGGGAGAAAAAGAAGGGGATGGAGGAGATGGGAAAGGGGATGGAAAAGGAGGAAGGGGATGGAGGAGATGGGAAAGGGGAGGAGGGGATTGAGGAAGAGGAGGGAAAGGGAGATGGTAAAGGAGAAAGGGGATGGAAAAGGAGGAGGAAAAGGGGATGGGGGAGAAGGGGGATGGAGGAAGGGAAGGGGGATGGAGGAAGATGAG